>BGPR01000843.1:0-150003 GCA_013235015.1 Araneus ventricosus | reverse complement strand
ATCATTTTATTGCAACCATACACCCAGCACTCTATCTAAACGCCAAATTGGTGACCTCGGAGTTGAATATTACTCTTCTGAGAACGCGTAAGTAATGACAGAACCCAGTGATTCATCGGACGGCAAGGCCGTTTCGCATTCCGAAGTTTCTCGTATTGCTGTGAAAGTGCCTCCGTTTTGGAGAGAAAACCCGGCGATATGGTTTTCGCAATTGGAATCGCAATTTATTACCAGTGGGATTGTGCAGGATTCTACAAAGTATCACACTGTTGTCGCTTCGGTCGAAACCGAAATTCTTTCGCAGGTTAGTGATATTATTACTTCTCCTCCAAATAATGATATGTACAAAACGTTAAAGGAACGTTTGATTAATATTTTTTCTGATTCTGAGGAACGTCGACTTAAAAAATTGTTGCAAGATGTAGAATTGGGTGATAAACGCCCGTCTATGCTCTTGCGTCAGATGCAGGATTTGGCGGGAAACCGCGTTGGCGATGAACTGCTTCGATCTTTATGGTTGCAACGCTTGCCCACACAGATGCAAGCAATTTTAACTACTTCTAGTGATGATCTTAATAAATTATCTATCATGGCGGATAAAATTGCAGACGTAACGTCTGGTAGTGAAATATGCTCTAATCATGTGAAAACGAAAGTACCGGAAACAAACACTCCTAATGACTGCATTTCAAATTTACGAGCCCAAATAAGTGAACTTTCACTGAAAATTGATAGAATGTCGCAGTTTCGGAGATCCAGGAGCATGAGTCGGCGAAATAATTATCGCGCTCGTTCTGCTAGTCGTAAGGATCAGATGTGCTGGTACCACTTCCGTTTTCGCGAGAATGCTAAAAAGTGTGTCCCACCTTGTAGTTACAAGCAGGAAAACTAGAGGGCCAGACGTTGATGGCGGCCGACGTTAAAGGCCAGAATAATTGCCGTCTAGTAATTCACGATAGACCATCGGGTCTTAACTTCCTAGTGGATACAGGTGCTGATATTTCTGTCGTACCTCCTTCATCCGCAGAACGCTGCAAACCAAAATCTTTGTTAAATTTGCTAGCAGCAAACGGCACAAAAATAAATACGTATGGAACTCGAAACCTGTCTCTTAATATTAGTTTAAGAAGAATTTTTCCTTGGTCTTTTATTATAGCTGATGTTTCTAGACCTATTTTAGGCGCTGATTTCTTAACACATTACGGAATAATTATTGATTTGAAATCTAAATGTCTTAAAGATCAACAAACCACTCTAACTTCTACTGGTAAAATTTCTACCGATAATACTCCATCTATAACTGCTTTAAAGTTATCATTAAACTTTAACGATTTAATTCGGGAATACAATGATATTTTTGATGATGTTGAGAGATCTCCTATTAAAGTTCAATCTCATAATGTTACTCATGTAATTCAAGCAAAAGGTCCTCCTGTAGGTGCTAAGGCACGACGTTTAGCTCCCGATAAACTAATAGCAGCCAAACAGGAATTTCAAAATTTAATCCATAAAGGAATCTGTAGTCCTTCTACCAGTTGTTGGGCAAGTCCTTTGGTAATGGTAAAGAAATCTGATGGTTCGTGGAGGCCATGCGGAGACTACAGAGCTCTAAACGCGCAGACCATTCCAGATAAATATCCTATTAGGCATATCCATGATTTCACCTCATATTTGCACGGAAAAACTGTTTTCACAACCCTTGATCTCAAGCGTGCTTACCATCAAGTACCAATGCATGAAGAAGATAAGCAAAAAACTGCTATAATAACCCCTTTTGGTTTATTTCAATTTAATTTCATGACTTTTGGTTTGCGGAATGCTGCTCAAACAATGCAGCGCTTGATGGATAATGCACTTCAGGGGCTTGACTTTTGTTTTGTTTACATTGATGATCTTTTAATTGCTTCTTCCTCATTGGAGGAACATTTAGATCATTTGAAACAAGTTTTTGACAGACTACGAAAATTTGGTTTGGTTTTAAATCGCGATAAATGTGTTTTCGCTGTGGAAAATTTATCATTTCTTGGACATAAGATAGATAAATATGGTATTACCCCATTACCTGAGAAAGTTGAAGCCATTTCAAATTTTCCCCGTCCCAAAACAATTCAAGATCTGAGACGATTTTTAGGCATGCTAAATTTTTTCCGTCGGTTTTTACCACAAGCGGCTCAAAAACAATTACCTTTACAAAAAATGTTGGGGAAATGTAAAAAACGCGACAAAACTCCACTTAATTGGACTGACGAATCTGACCAAGCTTTTCAAAATTGTATTAATGATCTTAAGGAAGCAACTCATCTGGCACATCCTGACTCTAACGCAGCAATAATTCTAATGACGGATGCATCCGACAGAGCTATTGGTGGCTGTATGCAGCAACGCGAAGGCGATTCCTGGAAACCATTAGGTTTTTTCTCCCGAAAACTCAGCACGGCAGAACAAAAGTACAGCGCATATGACCGGGAATTGCTAGCTATTTTTGCATCCATAAAATATTTTCACTATTTGCTAGAAGGAACTAAATTTACTATTTTAACTGATCACAAGCCAATCACTTATGCTTTTTCACAAAAAATTGAGAAACTGTCGCCACGTCAAATAAATCATCTGAATTTCATTGCTCAGTTTACTGTGGATATTAAACATATTGGTGGAAAGGACAACGTGGTAGCCGATGCTCTTTCTCGCATCGAAAGTATTTCCACTTCCCCTCTGGCTTACGAAGATATTGCTCGTAGTCAACAAGACGACGAGGAGCTTGATCTTTTACTTAAGCAGCCTACTAGCTTGAGTTTGCAAAAATTGCAAGTTCCAAATACAGATGTGATGCTATATTGTGATATTTCCACTCAGGTCATCCGTCCCTACATTCCAAAAACGCATAGATATCAAGTGTTTCGTAACCTACATGATCTTGCTCACCCTGGTGTGTGTGCCACAGTTAGGCTCATATGTAGCCGTTTTGTTTGGCCTAAGATGAAGCAAGACATTGTTAACTTTACAAGATCTTGCATGGCTTGTCAGAAATCGAAAATCTTTCGCCATGTGCACTCACCGCTCGCGGAGTTCAAAGTGCCAAACCAGCGATTCGTTCATATCAACATTGATCTTATAGGTCCTCTTCCATCATCACAAGGATACTCCTATTGCCTTACTGCCATTGACAGATTCTCCAGGTGGCCTGAGGCTATGCCACTTACTGATATTCGGGCGGAAACAGTGGCTCAAGCTCTGTACAGTGGTTGGATTTCCCGCTTCGGAGTCCCTCAGCGGATCTCCACGGACAGAGGTGCGCAATTTACGAGTGATGTATTTCACTCCCTGGCAAAAACCTTTGGAATACGTCTCTCACACACAGCCGCCTACCATCCACAGGCAAACGGCGCAATTGAGAGATGGCACCGAACCTTGAAAGCAGCCATCATGTGCCACACATCCGTTCATTGGGTGTCGGCATTGCCTGCTGTTCTGCTTGGTCTTCGCACCGTTTTCAAAGAAGATCTCCAGTGCTCCCCTGCTGAAATGGTGTATGGCGAAAATCTTTGCCTACCAAGCCAATTTTTCGTCCAGCAACCACAGGCTGCAGACAATGGTTTCATAAAGAAACTAAAAACCCATATTCAGCAGTTGCGAGCAACTCCAACATCTAACCATTCTGCAAAACCTACTTTTGTATACAGAGATCTCAGTGTGTGTTCCCATGTCTTTCTGCGTGTGGATGCTGTTCAACCTTCCTTGTCACAACCTTATACAGGACCTTATAAAGTTCTGTCACGAACAAATAAAAATTTCATCATCCTCAAGGATAACAAAAAAGTGACTGTGACTATTGATAGACTTAAGCCAGCTCATCTTTTGTTGGACAATGTTAACTCTTCTGAAAGTAAACTTGACTCTCCTGGAGTCGACACACCATCTCCCACTCCTTCAGCAAAGGAGCCTGAAAAATCAGCTATGCCTTTGCCTGAAAAATCACCTATACTTACACGTACTGGTCGGCGAGTCCATTTCCCGGTTAAGTATCGAGATTTTGTGTCTTAAAAATTATAGATACAATTTTTTTTTCCCAGGAAGGGGGATGGTGTGGCGGCGCTAGCGTCAAGCCACTCATTTATTATTGAAATGTAAAATGTATCTTTTGTATCTGGCAACATTGTTATCATTCCGGATTGTATCCGCGCGATGCGATGTTGTTCGCATAAGTTTTCGTCATGTAAATAAGTAGTGTAAATAATGTAAATTAAATGTATATAATTTAGATCATCATTTTATTGCAACCATACACCCAGCACTCTATCTAAACGCCAAAAATTCATGAGTGATTAAGTTGGTAACACGAAGAAGCTGATGTACACAGCTGTGGTTGGGGCGGAAGCCATATTGCTCATTAGGAATGATTTGTAGATTAGAAGCAGTGTTCTTTTAGTCTTGCTAGCATGACTTTTTGGTAGTTTTTGGTTTTGTCCAGGCTTTGGAAACATGAGCACATGTGCAATTTTCCAGGATGGAGGGAGATAGTGGTGAAACGGACATTTGTTAAATATTTTGGTGATACAAGTGAGCAGATTTGGAGGAATCATCTTGAGTGCTTTATTCAGTATGTCATCTGGTCCAGTAGCCTTTTTACTTTCTCGTATACGAAGTATACAAAGAGAAAGCATTGTAATCGTCAAGAAATTCGAACTCGAGATTTTGACGAATTTCCACGTTTTAGACCTCCCCGAGTCCGAAAACTCAATTTTGGAATTATGTCTGTCTGTATGTCTGTGAACACGATAACTCGAAAACTATTAGAGTTACTGGGATGATGAAATTTGGTATGTGGTCTTTAAACATAATTTGTAGGTTTCTATCAAATTTTGGACAAAATCCGTCAACGGGAAATCTGTCTGTTTGTATGTCCGCGGTCATGTGAACACTATAACTCAAAAACTTGAATAGCTAGATGGATAAAATTTGGTACACTGTTTTAACGTCATGAATGTAGGCCCGTATAAAATTTTGGGCCAAATCTGTCAAAGGGTTGACTGTCTGTCGGTCTGTATAATTTACTTTTGAAAAGAATCCGTGATCTCCACACGCATGCGTACTGGAAGCAATCTTCTGTGCACGCGAAATCTATGGAGCGAATTACGTCAGTTTGTCCTTGAGCCGGTAAGAGCGGAAAATCGATACGCATCTCTTTGAATTTGATTTTTTACCTAGATATTTTTCAATCACTATAATGAAAAACCTTCTGATAGTCTTTGGATTCTGGGTAACAGTAGGTTCGAATTTTTTTAGCCACGCTGGGAAGGGGAAACGACACCTTTTTGGGGAAGTATACGAGAAAGTTTAGGGGAGAACAATCCCTCTGGTTTGGATTGATCTTTTTAATTATAGCTCGAATTTCGAGGGGAAAGGTAAGCTTGATATTGTTGTCATTTCTCGTGCTATTGAGGAAATGCTGAACTGCTTTATTAACTTCGGAGATGTGTGTATTATCATAAGCTCTGGGTTTGTCTGGAAAGAATTTTCAAGCGAGTACTTAAATGCGTTCGCTTTTCCGAGGGGATGTACTTTAGCCAATCCGTATCAAGAATAGGAGGGATTTTGCGAAACTTCCTTGCGAATTTCCGAGTTGCATCGTAGATAGATAGGTCTTCCTGATTGAAGCTAAGGAGCCATTCGGTCCAAGAGTCTTGATCATATTGTTTGATGTCAGCTTTAATTTCATTGGTGAGCTCGGTGCATTTCCTTTTAAATCTAGGGTCATAGGTTATATACCATCTCTTTTTTATTTGATTTCTGAGGGTGATTTTATTTGTGATGCGAGGAGGCAACTTCATGTGGGGGCCATTGATAAGTTTTGCTTTAGAAGATTGGTTTATAGCTGTAAAGATTACGAGTCATAATTTTATTGTATTTCGAAGTCATTGGTTGAATTGAGTAGAGTTGCCTGGTACTAATGACAATATCATTGCGAATTCTACAGTTGTTTTTTCGAGTTTTGGAATGGCAGGAATGATTTTGCATTGTATTCGATTTCAAAGGATACCAGGATTATGATCTCTGCAGAGTTCATTCTAGGAAGATGAATCACTGAGGAAGTTCTTGAGTACACAAAGTCAAGCTACTTGCCGATTTGTTGCTGTTGTTGAAAGTGGTTGGGCTCAGGAGGCAAGGAAGAATCAAGGTTATTTTACATTGTAGCGTATTGATGATGTTCCATTTTGATTACGTCTTAAACTCTAGGCACTGTGCTTAGCATTAAAATAACCAACTGCACTTATTATTTGAATTAAAAATTCTACAGTTCATTGGTAAGAAATGATGACCATGGGGAGATACCGCCATAAATACTGGAAGCAATGTAATTTAGTGAGTTCGGAAGAAAAAATGGTGGTATTTCAAAGGAGTCAGAGGCAGTAGAGTTGGATAGTGACAGTGTAATTTCTAATAAGTAAAACGGTTTCTACCACGTGCAGTGGTCTCTCTTTCTATACGTTGTGTAGTAATATTTAAGTCTCATCTCCAGGGGTTTTGAGAGTTTCCTGGATTGCAATGACATGCTTCCACTCCTGGGCAGAAATATTTAATTGGTTGTATTTGGGCTTAATACAGCGTTCCAACAGGTTAAACAATGTTGGCGTTGACAATTGAGCTGTGTTTGCTGATTTGGCGTTGGTGGAATTTATCATTTGACTAATGAAGGAGGTCATCATGGTTGACATTTCTTGACGAATTCTTCTTGACTTGATTTCATTTATAGGATAGATCCAATGGTCTGGGCACAAACTGGGTTACTGGCACATGTTCGAATCAGATTTTGAGTTTCCTTGACTTTCAAGTGCTGCTGGATCAGACCATGCGTTAGCAGGTGTGCTGGTGGGAAGGATTTTAATGTTTTTGGGGCAGCCAAGACAAGGCAGGAGCTTTGTGGTGTCTTTATTAAGCAAGTTCAGAGTTTCTCAGGTTTGGGAAATCCTGGACAAATGATTTCCCCGCATTTCATGCATCGTTTGAATGAGTTTCTCCAGAAATATTTGTATAAGCGTTTCACTTATTTCTAGAATTTTGTCAATTTAGCTTTCTTGCATTAATTCTGATTTTTGCTTCTGAGGATATACTCGACATCCATAGGCTAGAATCAAAATTTACTCCTTTTTTAGTAGAACCTGAATTCTTGTGTTGGCTTGCAGTCAAACTAAGTCGGAGGGTTTCTAATTTTTTAAGAGAATGAAGTTGGTGTCACAAAAAAGAAACAAAGGTACAGATGTTTAAAACATTTTGAAAAGTTCTATCTGTGGACAGTCATCGGAACGAATCATCAGTCAGAATGAATCTCACTTGGGGGGTCAGGGGCTCTGTAGACAAACAAGACCTTTGCCTTCAAAAGAACGACAGGATGAATTTTGAACAAATACAGAAGGAAGCTTTTGCGGTTGCCTATTTGACTCTTTTTTTTGTTCACACGGGCGTTCCTTCAAGTTTATTTCAACCCAAGCACCGTGAAATATATCCAGCCATTCATGCAGTTCAATAACTAGCATGCTATCAGCTCACTCTGAAATTACTTCATATGTTTTCATTCCATTGGAATATGTCGGAACTTTATTGTTTTTCCTTTGCGTGCGACATGAACGAACTAGAGTACTCATATAGAATACTACATGTATGAAATGGACTACCCCACGGATGTTGCCAGTGTGAACAAGGGAAGTCTTATAGGACAATTATTATGTACAAAAAAAAAAAAAATGTGAACCCTTCTGTATTGTGTTCAATGTTTCTTCTAACGTTGATTACAAAATCATGGCCATTTTGTAATCGGTATAATTGTTTACATTATGGAAAAATGCACAAAATAATTTTCCAAATAAAAATGTTTTAGTATTATATAATATCTTGAATCTTAAATATCTCAGTTTTTTACAGGCACGAACAAACGGATGATTTTAATTACACTGTGGTTTTGAATAAAACGTTAATTGGTATAGTAGTAACGGATAAAATATTTTACAGGTATTTTCCATTCTGTTAACTTACGTGTTTCTCATGACACTACTTATTTTAATTATTTCATAATTTATTATCAGTTAACCATTAACTTATTTTATGCAGGCTATAATCAGTTATGAATTTGAAGAAATTGTTGAAAAAGTTTATATTTATAATGAATTAAATTAAAAATGAAAATGTAGAAAATAATTAAAATAAAAATTACTTTTTAGTAATATTAACAAGAAAAAGTGTTTTAAAAACAGTTTATATTCTTTCTTAATTCAGAGCATACAAAATTTGAGAGAATTTATTGAGTTATTAATGGTGATAATAGATACAATATTTGGAAAGAGAATAACATAATTAAAGATTTATTTTCCCATGGTTTATGAAAATATTATCACAAACTTAAACTATCAAAAATACTAATCGCACGACAAGAGGACGGAGAAAAAAATGTGCCTTAGGAAAGGTTAAGAAAAATGCTACAATTTTCGAAAAGTTTTAATTTTAAAGTTAAATAAATCAGTGGAGTGAGCACTAAAATGATGAGATGATTATGGGAAGAAGACGCTTATAATGGCAGTAAAAACACTCAGGAAAAAGTTTGTCACTCAGGGAGAACCTCACGATGTTGTGGAAGCATAATGCATGACAACTCCGGAACACTGGCTGGCAAGAGGGGGGGTTTGTTATTTCACTGAAATTTATATCGTTTGGATTTGGGTTGCTGAATTTTAGATTGAGGGAGGTTTGTGATAAAATTTATTTGAAAGTTTTGAATCAACCTATTTTAATAGAAGTCCTTAACGTAAATATTTTGATTTTGACCTGCACGTTTGTGGCTGCTAAATTGTAGAAAAGTTGTTTTACACATCGAATATATTGTGACTTTCAGTGACCAATACTGTGGCGGAGGCTACCGGTTCTGTTTTGTAACAGTCGTTCCATCTGCAAGAGAAATTAACCCCTATTTTCCGCCACGTACTTTTCCGCTTTAGCGTTTTATATATATAGATTTGTTTTTTTGAAAGATGTGAGTTGTTTGGCTTTTCCTCCGGTGAACAACACTAACTTTCCAGTTTACCAGGGTAGGAGATACCTCAGGCAGTATAGCTCCAATGGTTCTACGGTCATTCACCATTTATGGGCAAATTAGCGCAATATCATTAGCCATCGGTTATAAGAGTAACTTTGTTAATTGTTTGTTAAGTTCTCTGATGGGAATAGTCCTTTTGACGAATTAGAAAGTGAAAATCAAAGAAAAAAGCAGTATTGCAGCGTGATTTCAAATTAAGATGAATTCTAATTTTCACAACTACACTGCTGTCGTAAATAGTGGCTTCGTTCTACTTAGGATGAAATGGGATTAAATTCCATATATAGGGCAATCTGCATGCTTATAATTATATCAAAAGTTTATGCGAACATTTCACAATTATTGATGTTTATTCCAATGTAAGCAACACTAAATTTGCAGAAGCATCATCGACGTTCAGATTGAAAAATGTGCTGACATTAGATTTGAAAATTACGAGCAAGTTACCGCAAGAGAATTTTCTCCAATTCTTTTAAAAAACTATACTGTTAAAGTTGATATCCTCACTTTGAAAGATGAGATTTGTCAAAGTATAAGTGATTGATTGAAACTAATCAACGTTAGAATATTTATTTCAGGTCACGTTTTCATTATAATATTTAGTGAGGGGGAAGGGATATTTTCCCAACCATGAAGTAATTCTCCCAATTGGGAGTAATTCTGTGAATGTTTGGAAATTTTTTCTGTCATTCAGTGTTAGTTCAACCTCAGGTGATCAGAATCTGGCTCAGGTCATAAAACACAAAACCAGGGCTCAGTGATGGTAGTGAGTCCGGATTCAGCTTTATTGGCTATTTCGTTCTCTTATTGCCATTAGGGTCAAATATTACGTAAGCACTGAAGTTTCAATTTCTTATTTTGCTGAGGGGGGGAGAGGGAGTATGATGATGCTATAGACATTAAAATCACTTTACCGAAAATCTCTTGCTACACAAATAATTTAATTTAAAAAAATTAAATTTGAAAAAAAGCTAAATTTGGCAAAAGAAAATTAAACTTGATTTTTTGTAAGCTTAAACTTAATGTAATTAACTTCCCATTTTTTTCCATTTATGAGGAGAAGTTTTTTTAATTAAGCCCTAAATTTTTTATAAATTAGATTATTACTGTTATCGTTTTGTAAAAAAAAAAAAAAAAAGAACGGGGGAAGTTGCATTATCTTACGTAATTATAAGAGGTTTTAGCGTTGCTTATTTTTTGCTGACAAGGAGAGGGGGTCAAAAATACAAAAAAACATGCTTACGTAATATTGAACCGCCCTTTCGAATCAATTTTAGGTGATTCCGAATCAGCAATAGTATTTTGTTCTCTTCCGACAGCAGGAACTCTCATCTTTCATGGAGTCCTTTATTCGCGGTACGATTTTTACACTCTCTGCTGCTTAAATGAATTTTGTTGAGCACTGGAATTTCAAGTCAATACTGAAGGATCCAGTAATTCATTTATCGGATGTATTCTAGATTGTTCCTATATATCTGTTTTTAAAGGAAGCTAGTATGATTTAGAAACCTATTTTTCAGTGATTCCTTGAGTTTCCAGAACAAGGGATAACATATTTCATTCATAGGCTAGTATGTTTGCATTTCTTTTTCTCAGACGGATGAGATTAAAAGACAACTACTTTTGTATTATTTAGAGCAAAATATATTTCCGTTGGTCTTTGAAAGTTGCTAGTTCTTATAGGGCCATCCAACTCAGGGTGGGTGAAAATGAGTTAAATTTTCTTTCCCCGAACTCCAGATTGAAAATTTAGATGATTCAAATTGATGAATTATCACCTCTTCATAACAGACAACTTCAGGTTGAGTTTTTCTCTTTGAAATTTGACTTAAGAGTTGGGATCTGAAAAGTGATTTTCAACCTACAACTGAGCTGAACAAGACTTCTGACACCACGTTGGGTAACTATCATCGGTTGCATTTTTTTTCCATCTAATAGGAGTGATAAATTTTCTAAGAATATAAAGAAATTAAAAGATTTTTATTTCTTTAACATTGTATAAAACTTTATTTCAATTTCAGAAGAAAGAATACAGATGGCGCATAGAGAGTATTCTTGCAGTTGAAATGACTGACTAAAGGTTTGATTTATATTGTTAATTTTGAGAGTGTTACTCTGTATTTTCATTTTTTATCTGTATAATGAGGTTTTCTTCATGATGAGTAATCACCCAAGTTTTGAAATCATTACATTGTGGATGCAAAAGGATTGTATATTTTTTTAAATTTTTATATAAATACCAGCGTAATACAGCTCCCGACCTGCCAAAGCCACGGGTTTTCACTAATAGATTTAATGAAAGCGATTGGTCGTCCAAATGGCCAACACAGCCTCACATTGGAACCCCTCCAATGGGCGCGTACTATCACTGGAGGGCTGCCGCCCTCTTATGTACCCCTGGGCGACGGTTCCTTCATACAAAACCTGAGCAACTCTTCACACTAGTGGTGCCCCTATGGGGAGTATATAATTTGTATTTTATTTTTATTTTATTATTTGCAGATATAATTTAATAACAGTGGCCTTTTGTTGATACCGAGGGCAGACATTACAACCGTTTTTAGTCAGATGAATTTCTGTGAGACATTTATCTGTAAATGCCTTTTTCCCCTTCCCTGTATGCTTTCAAAGTGTCATTACCAATAGCATTACCAGAAGAGATCTTATAAAGATAATTTTTAATATAATTAGGTTTTAGTAAATATTTTTAAAAAGGGATACAGTTCAGAGCTTTTGACCTGGGGTAAAGCGCTCCACTCCCATGGAAAAAAACAATTATTCGTTTGTCAATTGTGCGAATCAATTTTATGAGGAGAAAAATAATCCCATGCCACGGGCATAATTCCCATGGAGCCACCAGTGACGACGAGGGTGAAAAAATATATTTGCCCCAAACACTTTTTTATACCTGCGACATTGACCACAAAAAGGGTGTAGGCAAAAAGGCAAAAAGAGGAAACAAAACCCCAAGGCGCGTTATAACGTGGACCAGCCTGCACTAGCATTTATTAGATCAAGAGAAAGTTTACAACAGTACTTATGTGGCGATGATTAGAAAGGGTGCTGGACGCTATTAACTCTCCGATGCCCACAGTAACCAAGGGTAATAGGGAGAGGGGCATATTTCGTTTATGCATAATTTTTGTTGCTGTTCCTTTCTCTCAGTTTGATTATTTAGGGGCGGTTGAGCATACAAGTTAGCATAAATGAATGACAGGATTTAAAAGTTAATATTTTCAAAAATTATTAAGTATAAATAGTGATACGAAAATAAAAAAACGTTTCAAATTTTGTTTTAAGATCCTCACAGGTGGTAACATTCGTAAACTCAGTTAAATAGAAATTAAATGCAAACAGTAACAGAAAGTTTTTGTATATTAGATTATGCGAGGGGTTTTCCATTATTTCTGCAGCGTACGTTTAGAAATCGAGGCGCGGAAAGGAAGCACTTGCAAGGCTCAAAGACATTTTAGTTTGTATGGTATTTAAAGATCAGGTTGCTTGTGCAAAAGAAAAAAGCTGAGCTGAAGAAACATCTCGGAAGAAACGCGTGGATGAGGTGTTCTAAGTCACTGTAGCTGAGTCTCGACCATTGAATTTAAATTCCTCCAACAACTGCAGAGCAGACGATCAAATTGTCAGAGCTAATAGCCTATTAACCTTAAGACAATCGTGCTAAAACTTAAATCAGGAAATAATCGTCGATTTAGACTTTTCCATTCTCGTAGAAGCATTGAATGTGGATTTCCAGTAAGTATTGATATTTTCAAACGGAAGCAACATTCCATGTATCAAGGCGTTAATCGTCAAATAATAGAGTGTGGGTAATGAAGACCCCTCATGAAATTCTGAGTTGCAGAGAAATTCACCAAAAGGAAAGTTTCTTGTGCCTGTCATGGAGAGCAATTGTGTCTCCCCCTTTTCTTCTCGAGAAAACAATGTTAGCACAGGTGGCAAGTATATCTCCAGACATTTGAAATATGGCTATTTTCCATAACTACGTGAAGGATAGATTTTATCTTTCAAGCAAGATGGAGCTCCCCACCCATTGGGGTTTGGTGTATGCTACTCTAATGAGAGCTTCCCACAACACTGATGTGGACGGGCAGGTAACAACTGATTTACCCTGTCACATACGAACCAAGATCCCGGATCTTATCCATGTGATTTTCTTATGGGGCCATTACCAAGAGACTTTGTTTAGGCCATTGCCGAGCAGTCAATGAACAAAGAACACGTCAATCGACATTACTCCATGTGATAGTGTAAAACTTCAAACGTGTGAGAACGAACTTTACTACAGATTAGATGTTTGTCTAGTTAGCAGAAAGGTTCATACATCGAACGTTGTACTGAAAAAAAATTGGAATGTTTTTATTATTCATGTATCACTTATTATATTATGTTAATAGTTTCAAATATAACATGTTTAATATCCAGTCATTCATTTATGTTAAGCCTAGTTTCTTATAGTTCGTGGAATTCAGATTACACGGTTTGCACATGTTTTCTGATTTGAATTTTTAAAGCAAGGTAGATTGATGGTAATGTTATCATTCATTATTTTAATTTATTGAAGGAGGATTTACATGGCTTTTTAAATAACGAGTTGAAATTTCAGAAATCTTTACCAGAAAGCTTTATTTTTTTTTACATACCTGAGGCATTTTGGACTTGTACCTAAGTGTCATTGTTGATGTGGCAAAACGTGTCTAAGACCCTAATGTCGTCGGAGGAAAGGAGTGACAAACTGAAGCCATAAAAAAAATTATTACAAATTATTCATACTTCGCCTATTTTATATATATAATTCATAGTTTGTAGGCAGCTAAAATGAAATACGATCTTTTTTTCGTATATATGAATTGCTGGGTGAGTTTTGCTTTTGGAGGATAAAAGTGATTATTCCTGGGTGTTGCAGTTTTACTTTGGATTGTCTTAACTAAGTGCTCAGAATCATGGGTCCCTTATAATTCTTTATCGCTCTCTTCGAAATACAACTTATTCATTTCAAAATGCATTTCAAAAATTTAAGCATACATATATTTTGTATTTATAGTGTATGTAAAAAAAACATTAATTAAAGAAAAAGTTTTGCATCATCTGTTTGATTGGTGTAGTGATTTGGCAGCGGAAGAATATCATTGGATGAATGAAACCATGTAAGTTCTTAAATATCAAATTTTGCTAGGAAACATGGAATTCTTTTCCCCACTATTTATCTTCTGAACAATTAATATTTTCAGTTTCATGATATTTAACAACTTATATATTTCTCAACAAGCCATACCACATTAGTTATTGTATTTTATTTACATTTTCCTTCCACCCTCGTTACATTATAAATAAAAATATAGTTCATCATTAGCTTCCTCTTGCCAACCGCCCTGATCAGCTGAGACAATCCTTTGCCTGTATCACTCGATGATTTGACGCAAGTGCTAATGAACTTTTTCATTTCTGTCATCTTCGAAAATCTCTGACAATGAAAAAAAGATGCAATTGACCGAAAAAAATGTTATTATCGACGAGCAGACCCGTCAGTATATGGTGTGATGTGGTAGAAGTTTGTTCTCGAACTTCTTTTGATTTGTCGTTGTTTCATGACAGAGGTGTGGGATCTGGACAACTTGCTTGTGGAGGAGCCTCTCTCTGATTGCGGTGCGAATGCTCATGAAAGAGTGCTTAAATTGAAAACATTTCCAGCACCTTAGGTTAATTTGAAAAATCTGGTCTTAAAAGGTGCTTATTTTCTCGAAAGTCAAAAACATTTTTTCTTTTTTGTTTTGTTTCCCAGACTGTTGAATACTTGATATCAAAGCATAGTCATAAAGCTTTATATATTTGAAAATATGGTACATTTATGTTCGTGGGGACTCTCTAATGAACATACTAAAGTCCCTAGTCCTGGGGGAGCTCGCGCCCCATGTGGATGCCTGGACCTCCTTCAGTTTTTCTAATATCTCAAACTCTTCAGTTTTCAAATTACATTGATTTAACAAATTAAAGCTTGAAATGCCTAACAATACATGCTTATATTTTCCTTGTACTTGCATGTTTTGACGATAATGGGTCTCTAGTTTGCTGCCATCTTGGATTTCATCCCCTTTAATTTTTCTAGAATATCTCGAAAACTATTAATTTTCAAATCACTTTTCTTTAAAAAATTAAAAGAGCGTACAATTTACCTAGTAATGCGTACTTTATTTTTCTTCATTTATGTTTTTGAGAGATAACTTTGTCTCAAAGTGGAGATTAGTTGTAACAAAATCTTAGTTGATAGTCCATAACTTTTTGAAGAGATTGTGAAAAAAAAAACTTTAAATCTAAATTTTGAAAATTGGATACATGTTTGGAGGCTTTCTGTTGAACATACTAAAAGTCCCTGGTCCTAGTAGGCTCTGCTCGCCCCATCTGAGATTTCATCCCCTTTCTTTAATGTTTTTAATATCTCAAAACTATTCAGTTTTAAAATTACACCTTATTTAACAAATTAAAAGCTACCTACAGAATATATGCATTTTTATTCTTCTACCTAATGTTTTCAGAATAATGCCAAAGTTTGCCGCCATCTTAATTTCGTCCCCGTCTTTCGTTTTTTGAATTTCTCAAACTATCAATTTTCGATTACATGTAATACAAAGATTCAATGATCGTAAAATTTCCTACATACATGCTTTTTAATTTTCTTTAGTTTAATAGTTCCGAGATCATTTAAAACTTAAGAGGGATGACAATCAAAATGGTAAAACAAACTTGAAGTCCTACTAGCAACTATAAAACTATGAACAAAAATAAAAGCACTCTTTTAGGGAATTTTGATTCTTGCTATGTGTTCCTTATGATTTAGAATATTTCAGTATGAAACTGTACATCAGATCAGAAACTGAAAAAAGGATAAAATCCAAGATGGTGCAATAGCGATCCAGTATCTCAGGAAACCATTAAAGCTAGAAGAAAATAAAAGCTTATTTTTGTGGGGAATTTTACGCTCCTTTTAATTACGTTAAATCAGGGCGGCAATTTTGTTTCGTTCATCAGAAGACATCACGAACATTGACCAATTTTCAAAAGCTTAATGATTTAATGTTTTTCAACGCTCTCATGACTGGACCATTATATAACACTTTGCTTTAACACAGAGGTAGCGCCGTATATTGAAATACTGAGTATTATCCCGAGAAGGACAAATAACTGATAATTTGTTAATTTTTAAAGTTGAAAGGGTACAGAATTTAGTGTTAATCTTGTAAAAGTGATTTACTTTTTTGATAATGACAATTTGCTTGATTATTTAATTTTTTAATGAATCAAAATACATCTTTTTTACAATAGAAGAGCATTGTCAATACAGAAATAAATATGAATTAAAATAAAATTAATTTTACCTAATAAGAACTATGGATTATTATAAAACAGAAACTCACTATGCTTTAGAAAATACGTGTATCGAACGTAGTATTTAAGTAGCAAGGTGTTTAATTTTTTTTGATAGGTGCTAAAGTCCTTAAGGTGCTAATTTTGGCAGCAGCAATTTTCTCTACTACACTCCTATTGCCCTCAAACAGCATTTTTGCATCTTATGTAAACTTAACATTAAGTTTCAGCTCTTTCTGAGTTTCGGGTGCTGTATCTTGGATTCCCTACGGTTTCTCTCATCTCCTCCAGATTCATTAATCTACTGGGCTGTTACCTCTGGGTTTGTTCAAGTGTTACAGAGTTAGGGGAGTATTTACAAACTGATGCCTTTAGGACAAAAATCTTTTTTATTTGTATCATCCATTATCCGATCTTGAAATTACAGGAAGAAGTCTGGATGGCTATATTGATACAAGATTATATACCACATTGGAGTCCAGGGTGCGCCTCTCTACTCAGCAGAGCCAGTACAATAACAGAACTTTATGAATGAAATTTAAGTTTAAAGAAAAAATAATAATAAAACAAATATTAATGAAGAAGTATGATATTACAATTGGTCAGTTGAGGAGGTAGAGTTTAAAATATGAATCGCACAATGGCAAAGTAATGTTAGAATTGAAACGAGGTACCAAATAACTTAGTAGAAATTTGTTTTTAAGAAGGCTTCAGCAGAAGACAATTGGTTGTGGAGGCGGTATTGATCTTTTCCGTTGTTGATGGACAGATGAGATCACTTGAGCAGAGCATGCGAGATGTCGTTAATGAGGTTCCAATGAAGAATTTTCTGGAAGTTGAGTGATGAATTCAAATCCACTGTTTCCAATGGTAAGGTCTAGAATGGTTACGTGTTGATGTACATAGTACATTTGTGATTGATTTCTAAGCAACTTTTTTTGGATGACTTTAGTTTTCTTTGTTTATTGGCTGCCAGACCCCAGATTGCAGGCTGCATACATCAGGAGTTGGCCTGAGAATCTGAGAAAATTGGGACTTTGTTTCAGGATAATTGCATATTTCACAATGAGGGAGAAGTTACATGCAGATTTTTTACCAAAATTTCTCCTTGATGTATGTAGCGAAACAAGTAAACCATTGTTGTCATGAATTAACCTCTGATACCAGCTTAAGTAAATTCAATTTTCTAGCAAAGAATTCAAGGGGTGTTGAATGTGATGTTTGAGTGACCCTTCCATAGAAATAGTGAGGCTTGTGATTTTTTCAGTATTCACAGCAATTCTCCATTTGGTGAACTACTCCAGTTCAAGTTCAAACCTTTTGTGATGTCCTGGTGACAAATTTGATGAGTGGAACCTAGGTGGTAAGTATGTTAATGAGATCATCAAGTAAATAGAACCATTAAACATATGAAGTGGCTTTGGAAAGTCCCTTTGTGAACACTGAGTATGCAGAATAGGATAATGAACTTCCTTGAGACGTGAACACTGAGCCAACAGGCATATATTATGAAAATGCTATAATTATATTTTATATACATTTTTTAATCCAACAATAACGGCAGAAAATGCCAGATACAAGCTTGTAGTATTCAAACATAAAAGAAAAATTTTTTGTAATTAACCTTATTAAATGATTTTGAAAGTATATTTAAACACTGTTTGGGAAAGTGCAGTTTACACAAACTATTTAGCTTCGCAAGTTAACCTTTTCCCTCTCTGAGAAAAAAACAGTGTGACTTTTCGTATTTATTGTCATGGTCATTCTATCTTATACTTGTACTATGGAAAACTTACAATAGTAGTTATTCTTTATTGATATGATTATATATAGAATTCAAAGAGACCCTATATTGCAAAGATGGAATAAAATCCTAAAATTTAAGTATTAGTAAAAACTGCTCCATATGATGCTTGAATTTTCGCTTTTAATATTCTTTTCGTATAGATTCTATTGCTTTTTATTGAAGCCTTGTGGAATTATGAATTTCTGCCATATGGGAAAGGTAAACTAAATTTTACTGAGAAAAGACATGAAGAAATCTAATCATCCGTTATTACGCTGTAAGTATTGTCTTTTATTTTGCATTTCTTTCCTTCAGATTTATTTCGGCTTTTCATGTGAAAATTAAATAAACACTTGGTTATTCTCCGTTTTACCATACAAGTTTTTTATTTTTTCCAAACTCTAAATTTAAAAATTCGATTCAGATATCTTTTGTACATGTCATGGCTTAATGTGATTCTCCATGTGCATTTTGTGGATTTAGGGTAATGTGAAAGTACCTATTGTCAATATAAGTGGATTATGATCGAGAAAGAATGCGAGGCATAAACCCGAGAAAAATGGGAGTATATATATTGAGTCCAAAAGGTATGTTATGTATGAGTTCCTAATAATAAAAAATAACTTTCATCAGCAAATGCATTTAAAATTTAGTCTTGTTTTAGCTATACTGTGTATGTTCTGCATATGGTCCTATAACAAAATGTACCGAAATAATAAAAAGAATATTACCGTTGTAAACCATATAAAAGTAATAAAAGCAACAAAAGAATTCAAATTGTGTCATTTCTCTAATAATAAAATAAGAACCAACCTCGCAAATGGGTTCTAATTGAATTTTAAGTGTGGTCCTGACTGACGTTGTAACATCTATGATATATTCCTATATAAAAAAATGATGATTCACCTGATTTCGGGTGAAGTTTTTTAGTGCTCCTATAACGTTTAGTTGTTGCATTAAGTAGTTTATTGCAGCTGATAATCTAAACAATGTAACCTCTCACTTCAAAAATGGGCGCCAATGTATTCTTTTTTTTTACATACGTGGTGATGTCATGAATTATATTCCCTAAAGGATTAATTTATTTATGATTAGATGTGTTTATTCAAATGGGTTTAGAATGAGAATTTTTAAATACCCCTCACAACATTGTGTCTATAGCGGTCCCCTAATAATAAGAGAATAATAAATATATTCAAAGTTAAGTTTTGTTACGTACCTAATAAAAAAAATTATTCGCAGATAGTGGATTAAATAATGTTTTTATTGCCATTGCCATAATTAACAGTTTATTCTCTTTGTATAGTAAGAATAACAAAAGGTTGACAAGTGAATTCAAATAAAATTTTACTACAATGGTCCTAAGATAGAATGGGTTGAAGATAATTTTTAATTGTGTTCTCTAATAAAGTAAGTGAATCGACCTCACTTCAAAATGGTTTCAGAAATGGACTAGAATAAAATTTTTCCATAATCCGAAATAGTAAAATGGATTCATAGATTCATTCAGATCAATTTTTTTACAGTCACTATTAGCACGTATGTTCGAGAAGTGTCCTATAATAGAGGATTCAATTAATTTTTATGGGTCTAAAATAGCATAGATAAGTCTACCTTCATCTAAATCCATCCTTCTTCTTAATGGATTCGAGCTAAATTTTTCTATTTTAGCATTTATTGCGATCTCTTTTGAAATAGCTGTAAATGTTATTCTAAAATATTTAAGCATTTAATAAAGTTTTTGTTTTTTTAATCATTACTCTGTTTGAATTAATCAAAGTCGGCTACGTGCCAGCCCTCCTTGTGCGCCTCAAAACAGGCCCTTATAAATCTCAATTCTCTAACTCTTTGAGGAGGGAAGTCTCATCTTGCTAACCAGTAGTCTGACATTAAGCCAGTAGACGCCGCGGCTATCGATGGGGCATGGTGGCGCTGAAATCCATACATGTGGCTACTTTCCTAAAGATCGTTGAATCTAGCTTATTACTGGTAATATACAATTTGAACTGGATATTATTTTGACAAATAAAACTACAGTTTTTTTTCTTCCAAAATGTGGTCTATTTTATATGTTGTTCTGTTAGCCACATTCGATTGATTTGCGTTGGTAGCATAAATCGGCAAACAAAGCAACCCACCTATCCCCTTTTTGAAATTTTAAAAGGAAGAATCCCTAATTTTGCGCAACCAATATGGATATTTTGTTGCACATCTGGTAGAACATATGCGGTCTCTTGCTTATATAGATGTTAAAAAAATCAGAAATTATTCGTTTGAGGTTGCGAAAATGAATCGCCTGGTCCTGTTTAACATATATTCAATAATGTGGCTGAATAACATGCGAACATCTATCTGAACAATTCAATGCGATGACTATTCATAAAACACATTAGGAAGAAAAAAAGCTAGCAGTTTTACCTTGTCAAATAATCCAGTTCAAACCACAAATTACAGTAAAGCTCGTATTCAGATCTTAAGAGCACCACTCTTCAATGTTCAGCCCACCATGCCATCTATTACGCTATCTGCTAGTCGAGATAGCGCACAGGACTTCTCCTCAAACATTTCTAACAGCCAGGTTAGGAATTCGAGCAGAACTTTAGACTGGGCATTTGATACTATGTAGAGTTGAAGCTTCGACAATGTCAAAGAGATATACGGTTAAAAACAAAATTGACAATACTATATTTAAAATAACTTTATTGAAAGCATCTAGCTACTCTAAAGTGGGAAAAATTGCTGAATCCGACAAGAAAGAAGGATGGATTAGAATGAAAAGTAGAGAACACAGAGGGAGAAAATACTTGGTACATTTCATATAATATGGATTATTTTTGAATTTTTTTTCCACATCTGAGTAGGAACTATGCAGTCTTATGCATATGATGTTAAAAATTAGAAATTATTCGTTTATTGGTTGCCAAAAATTGAATATTTTCTTCTTCTTTGATATTTCAAAAAATTGAGATAGGTGGTATTGCTTGTTAAGCGATGAAATATAGTACTATTATTTATAAAAAATATATATAATATTTATTTAGTATATCATATTGGCAGAGCTGATAGACAACCATGTTGAACTTGAAAGTATTTTGGTGTAAGCAGAATGCCCAGAAACCAACATTTGTTCTGATCAAGATTTTTTGGTAGTAAGAAAGTAAATGAAATTAAATAAACCTTTCTAATTGTAGCAAGATCTATCCATACTCAAGAAACTAGCTTAATTGTTAAACGAAATTTCTTGAACTTATTTCTAATCATAATGCTCATATTCTGTTTTAAATTGCATATCTTAATTTTTTTTTTTGGAGATTGATGTGTGCACACTTGCTATGCTTTTAGAACTAATGCTGCTACCAATTCATCATTAAAGTTTTTCTGAATATATTTTCATTAAAATCAGTGCTTATGCCCGCCACCTCCTATCCCCTATAAGAACAATTTCCAACAGATGTAGCCGAAAAGGAATAAGGAAAAGAAGATTTATTTAAAAGACTAATCTAATTATTTCACAACACTTGCATTTTCCCTTCCCTTCCTCCATTTTTTTAAAAATTCTTATCAATATTGCTTTCTTATGCAGATTTTCTTGTCACTAAAAGCATGTTATAAACCCACATATTTAATTGCACTATATAACTTCATGTGTATTTCATTGATGGATGCAGATTTGTAAATTTTCCTGTTCTTATATTATTGACTAAAAGTAAGCATAACTATTGGATTAATGATGAGTGGAAGATATTTTAATATGATGTAATGAAAGAATATTCTTAGATACAGCCTTTTCAAACAGTGAAAATGTTAGTAGGGGTAACAAGCATTTACTTCAGTTTGAATAGTCCTATTTAAGTCATAAATTTTTAATATATGTATTTTTAAAAGCTGCTGTACTTTCTAAATACATGTTACTGCAGTTGCTCATTTTATTTTAAAAATAAAACTTTTATTCTGTGATTTTCTCCAGTTGAAACTCTTAAGATTTAATGAAGCTCTTTTGGAGGTGATATTGGAAAATATCGATAATGTATTATTTCTAATGTAAATGGTCTCGTAAGTGAGAGGAAAAGCAAATGTGAAATCTTAGATCTTAAGTGTTCATATCAGATTTATCATTATTTTGAAAATGGTGACTGAATCTGTAGTGCTCAGATTGTTAATAAACATCAAGTTAGGGTTCGATTTTTTTTTTTAATCCTGCACTTTATATTTTTACGAGGTTGCATGAAATATGCCACCAATTTGTTAGATAACATCTAATTGCTGAGTAATTAGACATAATACTTAGTTAATTGAGAAATGTCTTTACTGGCTTATGCTACATGAAAATTCAGGCTTTGCCATTGATCCTTTAATTAAAATTGTAATCTTAAAAAAATTCTTTTCTACCTGCTTTAAAAAAATAGGGGAAATTTGCCATCAAAAGATGAACTAAAATTATTGCCGATCTAATTTGGTCAAGACAAAAAAGATGGCTTCTTTTTCATAATATATAATTTTTTTTAAAATCAGGTTAATGCGCCATTCTAATAAACGACTGAGCTGAGTTTAGGATATTTGTATCAAGTTTAATAATGTGTATTTTTCTAAAATCTTTCTAGAGTCACCGTAATACATGGTTCATAGCAAAATATTTTTTGCCACGGTCTGTGTATTATGGTATACTGTTTGGAACTGATATTTGACAAATTCCAGTTAAAAATAGTCTATAGAAAGAAAAGGTAATCGAAAGAGTTTGAATTTTTTTTTATATCTGAATAATTTGAAGTTTTTGTATTGTACATTTTCAATGCTTCCTTTGTTATATTTTTAGTTATGAAAAATAGATGGCGCCATATGTCCATGTTGTGGATGGTCCTGAAGGCTAAAGAATGATTAAAATAAAATTTTTATTTGCATAGTAAGAATAAACATGAGTGAAAAGTTCAAAGGATCAAAACAATGTTTTAGAGGTAAAAATAATTCATTTTCTTAATAAAAAACGATTTTGCACTTCGTGGTCTACGATGTCGGCTTAGATGTAGACAGCACGTGCTTCTCTTGGGACCCTTCTTATCCGGAATTGTTTATTTCATCTGTACTTTTAAAATACTCCAGAAATTCATGGTTAGGCAAGCTGCCATACACAGTACCTAGTATGAAAGGTAGACTGTTGATTTTCAGCCAGACTTATCTTGCATGCTGTACTTCATGCGAAGTGATTTAGGCTATATTGAAAGTTCAACTTAGGGTAGATGCTCCAGTTTTCGCTACATTGGGTCTGTTTTTCCATTAATTAACCAGTAATTTCAAATTAACTAATGAGACACATTCCAATACTTTAAACAATCCTTATTTTACTATTTTCAATCTGTTTGGTTCATTTTTCTCAAACATGTGACTTGTAAAAAAATTAAATGTATGAACATGTATTGTATACTCACAAGGTTTTTGTTAAGGAACAAGTATTTGCAGTTTTTCATCATAAAGCTCTCAGAATTAAATGATTAATCTAAAACTGATTACCCTTAGGGTTTATGAGATAAGCTTTCTTTTTATTCTGATTTCATATCAAAATGAATTATTTGTAAGATTAAATGGGTGGTGGCCAAAACTGGTACTTTAAATTTACTATATGTGCCAGTTTTGGCAACATAACTTCATTATTGTGTTTTTAACCATCACATAAATTTAAGAATATCTGGATGAAATAAAATCAACTAATTTAGTTTTGTTTCTAAAATGAAAAATAACTGATATAGCTTTGTTCCTGAAATAAAAGTAACTGATTTAGTTTTGTTTCTAAAATAAAAGTAACTGATTTAGTTTTGATTGTTTTCATATTGCATAGTAATGGCTCCAATTAAAAATAAGAAGACAGGTAGCATTTTCATAAAAAAATTTTGCTACTCGCCATCTAAAGTTGGTAATGCAGTTAAGGCCATTCAAAATGGAGTGTCAAAAACATCTCCATTTTGATTGTTTACCTCACATTTATGCTAGAAAATTTCAACTTGAGGAACCTGACTCGAGTGATGAGGAATATTCTTTTATATGCATGGATTGCTCTAATTTTAAAAATGATTCTGATGAATTTAATTAATGTTGGAATTAAAAATTATAAAAATACATATTTGTGAATATTGTTAGTGAGTATAATAATGCAAGTTCTTGATTTGTAAGATTTAAAAAAAATCTATGCTTTTGCAATGTAAGTTTATTCCTCTCCCCATTTTTTGTTTCATATTTTATCAAAAAGAAATTATGCGAGTACATATAGTTTATAATTTATCAACCAAATTAAATTATATTTTGTATTTTATCAATCAAATTAAATTATTGTTTTCTGCATTTCTGTTTCTTTTTTTTAAACAGAAATCTGCTGCTAAAATCATCTTAGGTAAATTTTATTGCATATCTTTATAAATTCATCAAAAAATCACATTTAAAATAACAGAAAATGATGTACTAAAATATATATTGCATAAAAATGATTTATTTTTACTTAAAATTCATTAAAATGTCTATTGAAAATATAATATTAGTGTGGTCAAAACTGGTGCATAGAGGTGGCGAAAACTGGTGCAGGTTGCCAAAACTGGTGCATATGGGGTTAATTTATTTAAAAATTCATAACTCTAAAATATTCTTCAGAAAAATTTTATAATTAGCAGAAAGCCAATAAAATTTGCTAAAGAATAATATAAGTATGATTTAATATGCTTTAAACAGTCATCCACTGTAAAATTTCCATTTCAAATTTTCTCTTAAGGTGGCCGAAACTGGAGCATCTACCCTATATTGTTTATTGTGAAATATGCACCATTCAGCAATTTCTCATATTCTTAAGGCGAAGACAGTTGCTGGAGTTATTTTCTGGAAAATAACTAACAACATATAAGAATATGCAAAAATATAATTCTTTGTTTATTTACTTGGAAAATAAAAGGTGTTGTTTTTTTAGATCTTTCAGATTGCTGAAACTGAATTCAGTTATCCCTTTATCAAATATCATGTATTCATAAGATCAGGAAGATTTCAAATTTTTACTCATCATCAAATAGCAGAATAATTGTTTTTAATATTTGCAAAATATGGAATTCTCCAGCATTTTTGTCTATTTGGATTAGAAAGAATAGAGTTTGTAAGCAGTGTGGACTGATTATATGTATTCTGTGCACTTTTGAAAATGTTAATTAAATATGTAAAGTTTGCCCGTAATCATGTCCCTTAATTCTTTCTTCCCTTAATCAGATTTTAATAGGCTGCAATGTACGGTAAATATGAACAATTTTATTAACTATTGCAGCTTTTTAAAAAAATAAATGCTGAAAATTTACCAGCATGGAAAGTATGGTGAACAAGCATTCTTAACAATTAATTTTTTTAAAAAATCCACAGTACATTTAAAAGTTGTTTCTTTTACTATTGTATATATTTTGGAGGATCTCTTGTGAAAGAATCATTCTCAAACCTGAGATCTATTATTGTTTCAATTCATGTACAAGACTAAACTATTTTAGAGAGTTCATAAAAATTATTAGGCTTTTGTTTTCAAAATATAGAAGCAGCTTCTTAATTTACTAACCATTGACATTGTTAGAGAATATAAATTAAGAATGACAGTTTTTTTTTGTGAGTATGCTCTGCCTTGAACTGCCAGACTCACCCCAGCAATAGAAGATTAAACATCTCACTTCTTCATCCCAAATCAAGTGAAAATCATCCATGCAAGGTTCTCATTTGTCAGATACCCAGTGGTGGGCCTGCAGCCCCAGTGAATTGGATCACCATAAACAATTCAGTATACTAATACTTAATATTTCCTCCCCTTCTATCTTACAAAATTCCTAATAGGTCTCCCCTTTTGAAAATGTTCAATTGGACATTTTTATGTCTGAAATGTTATTTATAGTGGAATGCTGAATAAATGTTTGGTTGAAAGTAAGATGCCAAAATATTCTGAAATACAAAATTTTTAAATTTAGAAGCAACTTTAAAACAAATAGCATACTTCACGATATTGAATCTGAAATCAAGAGATAGTGCCATTATTTATTTTTGCACAATTTTCTCATCAGATATGAAATAACATACAATTATAATTTCAGCATTGTTAATGATATATTTGTATATATTTAGCTCATGTTGGCTTATGATGTATAGTGGGCATAATTTGATTTTTAAATGTTTGAAATAAAATTGTATCTCACTAGCTGAACATTGGATATATGCTGCATGTTTATGCTATGTTAGCCAACATATTGAAACTGTTCAACTGATTTTTTTTTTGTAGCAGCATTACTTAGAACATATGTTTGCTTTGCATATTTTTTTATATGAAATAGCATAACTGTTTAAAGTGAAAATGTTATTGATATACTATAAGTAGAAAAAGTGAAGTGGGACCAGAAACCTGATAGGTTAAAACAGTAGCATATTAGAATTGTATATTTGAATCTAGAAAAGTCCTATGCTAGTACCATTAAAAAATAATTTCAAGACAACATGAACTTGAGCTAAATCATTTTTCTCTTGCTAGACAGTGTTTCCCAACCTTTTTGTGCCAAGCCCCACCTAAGCGTTTCAAATTTTTAATATTCAAAAATTAAATTATTCACTGAAGAAACTTAAATGATGGGTTTTAGGAAGAAATTGCTAGAAAATAGTTGAGAAACACAGTAAGTAAATTTTCAAAACATATAATGGAGAATTAAAATTCATGTTCGAAATAATTTTAATAATAATAAATTTCTGTAAGTTCTTTTTTTGAAAAGGTTGCAGGAGTTAAAAACTTTATATATATATATGTAACATTCCGTTAAGTGAAGTGTAGAGGTAGTTGAAGAAGATTGCAGTCGTTAAATGTCTAAAACATTTTATTCCATTTCGAAGATAAGCAAAATCAAATAAGTTATAGAGTACTCAATATTATATTAAGATTAAACGTTTAAAATATTAGGAGAATATTAAATCCATGGCCAGGAGTGGAGAATTACGCCGAAAAACGGCGTTACATGATTACGAAAAAAGGAAATTACGCAGACGCGGAGAGTTTTTAAAAGACCAAAAAGGGGAAAGTACCGAAGTTGAGGCTCTAGAAGCAGTGCGACTCTTGCGAGTCTAGTTAGAGTAGAAGTATTTTGTCATAGGATTGAAGTAGAAATAATTCGTTCGTAATTAAAAAATATCTCTCGTTAAAAAGGATTTATTTTAAATATAGGAAAAATTTCTAAGTCATTACATATATATATATATTTAAAAATTATTTAGCAAGTAGATCCTAAAGAAAATCTGCCATTTCGATCTGACAATTAAAATATGTAAACTAGTTGAATCATAGTGCACTGTTGGTTTTAAACTCCATTTTCAAATTGCTCCGTATAACAATCAAATTGCTCCCTCTAGGGTATGGTCCCCATGTTGGGAAACAGTATACTAGACTGTCTGCATGGTAGACTTATCTCCTGTGAAAACCTTAATTGTTTTGTTTTATCTACTGTCTAATTAGATGACAACTTCTGTTTTGGAAATGTGTTGTATTGATTCATCTGAAAGTCTATAGAGCCCTTGATATTTCTGGATTATAAATGACTTAATTTTGGCTCATAAGTTAAAAATAATGATAATTTAATACATGACTTATGCTTGGGAGCCATAATTAAGGGGTTAGTGCAAATCATGTCATCTTGCTTTGAAAAGTTATCTGGTGAGACATCCATCCTTTTGCATCACTTTCATGATACATTTTTTTTTCAGTCCTTCTACTTACCTTGTAAATCATATTTAAATTGGCATAGCATTGCAGTCATGGGTTGAATTGGTGCATTAATAAAGTTGGATCAGAAAGAATATAAAATAGGGTCAGGTGGGGTGAAATGGGTTACTTTTTAGCTATTTTCACATTCAAAGTTTTGTAGCAATAAAATCGTAAAATTGTCCTTATATTTTTTTCAATTGCATCTTGACATTACATTCCTTCAGGACATTTTTATGTAATTTTAACAATTATTTTTAAATTATAAATTAATTAAACTTAGCTTGAATAGCTTTGGCTCATTTTACCCCATCCTGGGGTAAAATGGGTCATAAATGCAAAATGATGCTTAAAGAATATATTTATTAGGAAATATATTAAAATAAAAAGGTGGTCTGTTACATATTCTGCTAAACAATACAATGTTCAAATTTTAAAGTGGTATTGTTTACGGTTATTGCAAAATGGCTCTTCTAAAACTTACAACATCAGTCTTTTCTACCCTATCAATGTCCCCTTTTTCAGGAAAAACATAAAAATCCCCTATTCTTGATTTGTTTACATACTTCACATGTATATCAGCATCATCAATATGTGTGTTTTGACCAACAAATCTTTTCATAGATATTTTCCTTTATATTCAATAACTACCCATTTTCCAGGAAAAAGTTCACTTATATTGTTGACCATCTTGCAATCAGATCAGTTTGTTGTGGAGTGAAATTTTTTTCTGTTCATGTTTTAACTGTAGCAGTTCGAAGTTCATATTTTATGTTTTCAGTCGTTCCAATTGTCCTTCATGAAGATGTTCAATTATATCGGGTTCTGTCATTACTTCTCCAGCTCTGTGTTGGACTCTTTTTCTTTTCTTTTTAGAATTAATAATAGCAACTTTAGTGGCACTTGATTGTACAGGCAATAGAATTGTTAAATTAAAATTGTTTAAATTTAACAGTTAATATGTAGCAATTTAAAATTAAATTTATAGTTTAATTTTAACAAAATTTACTGCAGTAAACCTATACAAAAAAAAATAATAATCAGCTAAGCCTAACTAGACCCATTTTACCCCATCTAAAACAGATTGAAATAAAAAAGAAGATATTTAATATTTTTCTTATTTGATTGGCTTGAGATGTTTTCTAAAGCTTCTTTTATGAGAAAATACTTCAAATTTGCACTGTTATTTATTAAAATATAGGGATTTTCAAAAGTTAGTAAACCATGTGTTTTGCACACCACCATCCACAGCTTGTAAACAATTCTTCTTCTGTTAGCATATTCATGAAACTAACTTTTTTGAAAATGAAAAATGTTGCCAACATATTGATAAATAATATTACAAATATTAGTTTTAAAAAATTAATTTCAATTTTATTTACATTGAGTTACTTATAAAATGACCCATTTTACCCCACCTGATCCTATAATTTATCTATGATTTTTAATGAGTCATGCCAGAAATATATAAGTATTTATAACTTTTATTAATTATATTCCAGAAAGATTTGTAAGCTGAGATGCCAAGTGCTGGTTTTTAGGCTATACTATAAAAATTTAAAAAAAACAAAAACTTTCTAGATTTTTTCTGTAAGTAGATATAAACTATAAATGTAAAATTAATTAAATATTTGTATTTCAATTCTCAACTATTTATTGCTCAATTAATATAATGAGTAAACTAGATAATTATTTTCATATTTCGAAGGGTCTTATGAAGCAGAATTAACTGCAGTGTTGTTATAAATAATAGGTTATATTTCATTCTTAACTGATTAATTTTATTTTTCGAATTGGAAACTAACCATATTCACAATTATTTGATAAATTTTTTATTGAAGAAGAAAATGACTAATTTATGGTACAGAAAACTGGAAGACGTAAATGTTGATTATTGTTTCGAGCTGATTAAACAGCCATCTATCTTTATCAAACATTTTCATTCTTTATAATGATAATGTTCTATAGTAATTTTATGTATTTTTAATCTTTTGACACCAAATGTAAACTTCTCAGAATCGATATCCTCTAGATTAAATTATTTTTAAAAAGATCCCAGCTACAGTAAAATCTGTTTATAATGATATTGTAGGAACATAGAAAAGTATTGTTATAGACAGGTTATCATTGTAAACAGTTTGAGCATTTGCTCAGCCAATATTTATGTACATATGCATACCGTAATATACTAACTTTATTGCACTTATTCATTTTACAAATACCTTTGATATGAAATTGTATTTTATAAACTCTGACTTATTAAAACATTTTAAGAGCTTCAAAGTGAAAAATTTAGTTAACATTATATGTATGCACAAATGAGAGATATAAGCTTAATTTTATTTCATAATAATGTCAATGTTTTACATAATGTCTTCAAATGTCAATGTTTTACGCTGCACCATCGTAAAATCGAGACTTTAACACATCAAAAACAAACTTCCAGGAACAAGTGCTCAGTTTGAAGAAATGAATAAGTCTTATAGTGCCCAGCTGGAGTTAGAGGCAACAAACATCTGTGTACATTTCCAATCACAACCTCTCCCCCCCATTCCCTTATTATCTCATGGTCTGGACCATGAGGTATTATTTTCCAAAGGGAAACTATTGGGATTGCACTGCATCTGGTTTCTGAAGAGGTAAAACTGTTGTTATAGACAGGTGCAATATAAAAAATTATTGTTGCTGTAGGCAGGTTCTAAATACATTGAGTAAATAAGAATTCCCCTGAGACCAAAGAAAATGTTATTATAGGCAGGTTTATCATTTTAGATAGTATCATTACACATGTTTCTTTGTATAAAAATATTGCTTTATTTTGTACAGATTTTAATCGAATTATTATTATTTTTCTCTTTAATTTGTACAATTTAACTTTTTATAATAATTGTATTCCAATGTTTTTCACATTTCTTATTCTTAGATTATGTAAAATCCATTACATTTTACTCAATACCATATTGGAATTTTATATTGTTGTAGCAACATCAAAAAATGCTGTTTTTTTTTTTTCTATATTAGGAAGACTGAATATATTTAGAATCACTTTAATATTTTTTATCAAAGGTTCGTATTTAATATTTAGGTTCTTGTTCTTTTATGCATCCAATTTTATTATCAACAAAAATATTTTTATTTTAGATATTTATATGCTTTTTTCATATTTGTGAGGTTTTAATGCAAAACTTTACTTAAATAAATTTTGCTGTATATACATTACTGCATATTTCTGAAGTTTGATAGGCCTCTTTTTAGAGTAATAGCGTAAATTATATATTAATGCAAAGATAATTTAATCAAGAACTCAGTGGAATAATTTAAATAAATAAATTTTTATTAAAGCAGTTGTTGCGGAGAATAAAAGTGATACATATATAAAAACTGAGAAATATGACTGTTCTTTCTCACCATATCAGTTAATATATAGTTGGATAGCATTTATATAAATTATGGCATTGTAATATCTTTCCTTGGATTGAACCAAGTTTCTTTTTTTAATTCTGCTGTTATAATGTTAAGACAGAATATTTTTTCTTAAGTAAATGTTTTTGCTGGATTGCTTCTGATTAACAAGTTTCTTTTGTCAGCTCTATTGATTTTTGATTTAATTTAATCTGAGCTATTCTTCCCAATCATTCTGATAGTGGAATATGATAATTTTTTGATCACTTTTTGTTCACAATTGAAGCATGGCATAGATCTGAATCCCACTGAAATATAAATGCTTCATTATTACTTAAGAGAAGATTATGTAAGGGAGGCTTCAGTTTGTACTCAACTAAACCATTAATTCAATTTTGAGTATTTATATTCCCATTAACCACGCAAATTCTGCCCACACCTTTTGACATTTTAAAATCCCTGATTTTAATGTTAACTGGATATTTCATAAATAAAATGCAGTCAGAAAGCAAAGCTTCCATTCTCCTCGTGTATTTTATGCCACCACTATTAAACAGAGGTTTGGGTTCATCACTCTAGATAACACTATCTCATTATTTTGTTGCCCACTAAACATGAGTTTTAATCCAGTATAATATTTCCAACCTTTGTTTGAGACATAAAAATGACCTTTTTGTGGAATTTTAGCATTCAAACCTAATTCCTACAATCTGTCCAACAATACTTTTGCTCCACATCACATCATTTTATTTCATTTTGTGTGCATCCAGATGAATTTTTTCCATCACTTCATGATTCTTCTGCCATCACGTGGAATTTTTTTGTCTTTACCAGCCTGTTTTTATAGTGATTAATTTCTTTCTACTGTTCAAAAGTTTAGAAATGCTTTTGATTTTTTCCAATATTTTTTTACTCTTGTTTGTTCATTTAACTGTAACCTTGTTCATTTAATAGTACTACTTATTCTTATTTAAGTCTTATTGGATGATTAGTTCTTAATTCTTATTGGATGATCAGTCAACTTTTTTGCATCATTTCTTTAATTTTGTTACATTATAGTAGTTTACTAAATAAAAGAACAAAAAAAAAACAAGCAACTAAGTAGCACATGTATAATACACTTAGAAATATCCTAATCTCACTTCCAATCCATAGCACCAATATCTGAAATAAACCAAACTATGTCACAATAATTTGGCTGGTTAAACACTTGTGCTAGTTGATTACATTCAAATAAAGATAGCTACTTCATTATTCAATCCTAGAAATCCTTTTCTTTCTTTTTCTGGTTACTTGGCTTTACTATATAATAGTTACAATAACAGTTACATTACAACAGATATATACAGTTAACCAAACTAAGTTTATTGTATTACATTTTTTATTATATTTCCAGTAATACTAATTTATTATATTACTTCACAAACAAATGCTGTTGTCTGTTTTCAAACCTCAGAGATACTTTTTCTTAATGGTTTTCCCAGTTCAGTTACTAGTGTATAGTCCTTTTAAATTCTTTAATCCATGATTTTTAAAAAAAGTAAAACAGCTGGTGTATATGTAGATTTTCTTTATATTACTACACCTAATCTTTTTACATTATCTTCCGTTTCTTTATAAACATAATGCCTTTTGTTTTTTTCTGTAGTAATGAATTTCTGGGGATAACTTCATGTCATGGGCTTCTTGTTGGTATACTAACCGATGATAGTAAATTTCATTAAACTTAGAATTCTTTCTTAGTACAAAAATATGCCTTAGTTTTTATAGATTAATGAAACAATTGTTTTAAATGATCTTGATGATTGTAATTTGAAAATTTTTCACAAAATAATACTACCAAGTACTGGAGGAACAATATAAAGAAAAAATAATACAAATTCCTAAAAATGATGCATTCAAAAGTGATAGCTAAATTTTAAAAGAGAAATTTCAAGGTATATGAAATGATCATGAGGTATTAAAAGCCAAAATCAATATATTGTTCATGTATTTACTAGAGAAACCAAAAAAGCAGGACAAATTTTTTCTACTCATGACCTCCAAAGGGAGAAATAAATAGAAATTCAAGCATAAACTGTTGATACACAGCAAAGAAATCCAATTTAAAATAGCTTTTCTGTAAATTTATAGGGGTCAGGATAATTTTTTGTTTTGTTTTTGCTTCCAAATAGTGAAGAATTTGAAAGATAAAGGTGCTGTGCAAGTTTTCACAACCATAAATATCTGTTTGACCTTACTTGAAGTCCTGCTATTTACAAGATGGCCTGCTATAAAACAAAATTGAGAAAGCTTCACTCCGCTTATGAGCATAAGTTGTGTGTTAGTATTCATGTGTAATTTTTCAGTATTGCTAGCATAGATATCATAGAAAGGACATTTCCACACATATTTTTAGATATGCCAGTATTAGAAAACAACTGAAAATCTTAATGAAAATATATTCAATGAAATATCTCTAAAACTAAAATATTTGTTTGTTATTATATTATATTCTATCTATATTTTATTAGTTCTTGGAATGTGTCTACCTGAGAAATTGTTTCATTGAAAGTACACTGCATATTGAAGAATGAGACATATGCCAATTCAAAGAATTGGCGCTTTTATACGTAACAGATTCCAGGGAAATGCAAATACAGGAAGAATTTTTACCAAGTGCAGTCTATGGTTACAAATGACTGTTATCTGAATTAGGATTATTATTTAAATTTGTGTTATCATTGCAGTGAACCTAACTGCAGAGCTACAGTGCAAACATTCTTTATTAACAAAATGTGCAACTACACAAAGGGAGAATATTTGATCATTCAGCCTCAGTTGAATAGATGGGTGTGACATCCTGAAATTGTGTCAGTGTGCTGGGTGCAAAACTAAGGTGTAACAATGTATGCCTTTACGTTGAGGAGGGGTAATGACAGGTAGACATGAAAAAATCTCAAAAAATCCTAATGATTGAAACCAAAGCTGGAAAATAAACATTCTATGAGTACAAAAATAAAATATCTACTGAGAAATAATGATAAGTAATGCAAAAGTTATTTTAATATTCATTTTTAAAAGTTGAGAATCTCCACATTTAGAACATTTTAGTTAATTATTGTTTTTTATTGTTGTTACACTTTAAAAATTTTTAATGAAAATATATTTTTTCTTTTTATTTATTTTTCTGTACATTTTCTAGTGAAGTAATTGTATTTTGTTATCCTTCTTTGCTTACTGTTTTGACTTGATAATCATCAGAAGATTGGAATGAAAAGTGGAGCACCATTTCTATTCATTTGTTTTTATTTGCCCATGACATAGTTACAACTTTAGTTAATTACTTTAAATCTTAATCCCTCTTATTCCTTTTATAGGTTTTTTAAAAACTAGTACAGAAAAGTCTCAAAAGCACATTTTAGATTCAACCATAATGTTTCACTAGGCTTACTTAAGTTGTATTGTCCCATTGTTAATGGGATGAATCCCAAACTCAAAGGGTAATATAGGCCAAATAAACAATGTCTACGTGGTTTAAATAAAAAGTTCCTAATTTTAATTGAAAATCTGTCACATTCCATGTTTTAAATAATTGATTTTAAAAAAAAAGGTTTAAGTTATTTATTTTCTTTGTTGCATTCAGAGGAATCTAGGAAATCCATCCCAGAAAAACCTTATATATTACTGGAAAGATACTGTATACACAAATGGATTTCTGAAACAGACCATCAATTACTAAGGCAATAAAAGACTTTTCTCTTAATCGTCAACATTGGTGTAATGTGTAAAGGCTGTAAAAATCTTGCACTTCCTTCAAAATCAGAAGCATTATGTAATTTGAGTAGAGCTTCAAATGTTTTATAGCATTTAGCAATTGTAAATACTTAAGTACCAAAGTCTGTGAAAATGTGGGGCGCATTTTTTAAGTTGGCTTTAAATTGTCGTTAAATGTTTGGAAGAACCTCTGGTTATTTAAGAACAGTGAATTGGTTGAAGTTTGGATGTAGCGTTGTAATAGTATGGATTGGTAAGTTTAATTTACATAAACTGTTTTCAGCTCTCTTATTTTTATCATTACCTGAATTATATTTTACTCCTGGTATTGCTGGAATATTATTTTCAAGTTTATGATATTTATAACACAATACTTGAAAGTTAATAAAACAGATTTTTCCTCTGCTCTCTTCTTTATTTTGGTCATCCTATTCCGTGTTATCGCACCTCTTCTGATCCAGCACTAAATCTCTCAGTTCCTCATTCTTTTGTGTCCTTATTTAAACCACCTGCAGGTCCAGCACCTTTGGGTTCGACCCTCTCTGCCCACTCATACTGCCCCAGCATTAACTATAGCTGAGTTCTTCATATGGTAGTTTTATTATGCTATGTGATAAGATGTTCTGGCCATGACAAGAAAGCTACTGGACATAAGTGTGTTTTTTTTTTTCTCTAGGTTTCCCCTGTCCAATAAAAAACAGATAAAACTTGAATGACCACAAATACTGATGATATTGTTTTAAAATTTTGTAAATTAAAACGAAACACTAGACAGCACTTAAACTTTCATTGGAAGATGAATTGTTCAGCAATTAAGATGGTATATAAGTAATTTTTTAGTGGATATTATTTTGAGTTATTGCAAGAAAATTAAAAAAATACTCAAAAGTTTGACTCAATTTTTTATTTTATTAAATATCTAAGAAATAATTTTGAAATAGTTTACACTTGACCTAAAATACCCCTAGAAGGTATGTACCAAGTAGTATCAATGACACTTTCTCTTTTGGGAGTTTTTGTGATAGATAAACACATTTGTTTTGCTTTGTGGTATTATGAAGTTCATAACCTATCTTGGAAGGATTATTAATAATAGATAAATGTTGTAATGTGTTTTATACTTATTCATAATAAGTCATTTGTACATTTTGTACAAATATATGCAAGTCCAGTTTTCATTTGTTAATAGGTAACATCATCTTTATTCAGCATCAACACATCATACAGTATCCATAGCTTCTATACGTTGCCATTCTCTAGATTAGGGGATAAACTTTCGATACAGGTGCTGCCATACACACATATATTATACCCTTCTCTTTGCTTTAGTACTAATTGAATAGAAACTATTTTACAAAATAAAGCCATATTGTAAATATCACTAATAGCATACATAATCTTTTAAATGATTCGGGTCTGTTTATCTTCCGACCTGATCTGGTACTGATACTCGTTTGAATTGGTACTCATAACATTTCTTTAGGTGGAGGATATAAATTCTTGAGTTACATCGATCTGGAAGAGTGTCACACACGTCAATATAATGTGATTTGCGGATTTACCTTGACAATCTTAAAAGCCTTTCGGTTTTCTTCACTACATCTCTACCATACAAAGTTTTTATTCTTTGTACGACCGGAGTCTTGGTTTTGGATAAAGAAACTACAGCTACCCTGCAAATCTTATTTTTTACATCTTGAACCACAATTTTGTCTCCTGGTTTGGTTCAAAGCCATTATTTTAGATTTAGATTGATGTTAATATTTTATTACTAATGGGTAATGAAGTTCTCAAAACGTCTATTAAACATTAATTGAGCAGGTGATAATCCTAATCCTGAAATTGGGGTAGTATTTCTATATTCTAATAACTGAGCATGTCTTCAAGATCCTCAAAGGCTTTTTTGAAGACTGCTTGTTTTATGCCTACTGCCTTTTCTACTATTCCATTGCTTTATGAATGATGAGGAGAGGACTATAAAACACAATTCCTTAATATCCACCCTTCCCAAAATTCCTAAATTGGTAACTATTATTGCAAGGTTATTTATCATAGATTATATTTCAGGATACCAAACTCCAGCAAATACTACTCTAACTTGGCAAATAATTCTCCACTGCTTTATTGTCACCTGCAGCCCCATCCATTTCAGGGTAATCAATAATTACTAGATAATCAGTATTATTCAAAATACATAATATCTATTCCTATCCTCCTGAAAGGGTCGAGACTTGCAATTCATGGTTCTCATGTGGGGTTCTTTAGTTTGTGACTTTTAAATTTCATGGGAGATACTAAGTATTTTATTAATGGAGATTCCTATCTCTACTATTCCTGGCCAGTGCATTGCCATAGTTCCCTTAGTTAATGATTCTCATATTCTTCTGCAATCCTTCTAAGTGGCTCATAACAAGCATTAATACATGTCTTGTCTAAGAATTGCAGGTGGTACACACTTTATCATTGAGAAAACAAGTCCATCACTACAATATAGACTTCATTTTGTAGCATGGTAAACAAGTTTTTTTTGTGCCTTTCTACTTTCTTTCTCAGCTTCATCTCCTTGAAATATCTAAAAGCATCTGGTCTTTATCTCTCTTCAGTAGTAGCTTCTTTTGAAATTGTTTAAATCTACTCTCTACCCATTGGTAAAAGTTCTGAGACTGAACGCCAGCCATTTAACATTCTGATCATCTCCACTCACTTCTTCTTCTCTACTTGCCCTAGATAAAGTATCAGCAAAGATATCTTGACTACCTGGTACATATTTAGAAATTGCATTTTAGTAATCTCCTAAGGTCAACATTCCTTCACAACTGGTTGTGTAATTTTACTACCGGGTTTTGTACAATTGAAGTTAAAGGCTGATGGTCACTTCTTGACTCAGTACTCTAGTCCATATTTGTGGACGGGTACTTCTTTTCAAATGAAAATACTATAGCTAATAATTCCCGCTGATCTGGGAAGCAAGGGCATAGTTTTTTCTCTCACAACTGCTAAGCCCTAGATGCAAAATGACACAGGATTTTTCCTCTTGGCACAAACAAGCACCCAACCCACCTTTTAGAGCTATCACATTGAATAGTTATAGGTAGAGGAGTCATTAAATACCTTAACACAGGTGTTGAACTGATTAATCTTTTAATTTCCCTCAAAAAACTTTTCTCTTGCCTACATGATTCCACTGGACCTCTATATCTTCTTAAATACTACCTCTGGCAAAGGAGATGTAACTGCAGATACATTAGGTATAAACTTTGGATGTTAAATTAACCATACCAACAACCTTTTATATCATTTTACTTGTTGGTTTTTCTATCTCACACGTCTCTACACATGACTAGGATCAGCTTTATCCCATCTTCGATACTAACAAACCTATATTTAATCCTTCAATTCCTAAATTGAAATTTATTAGGATTTCACAACTGATATTATTTCTTTAGCTCTCCAAGACTCTACTTAATATCTATCATGTTCCTCTTTATTTTACCTCCGCTATAATTAAATCATTCAAAGTTATGAGTTCAACCCTCTTGTCACTCAACAGTTGGTTCTTTTCTGAAACACCCTTAGGAGCTGAGTAGATACCAAAGGGTAATCTGTTGGACCATATGACCAAAGGTGAATCTACAGGCACACACCCCTGCAACATCCTATCCAGTACTTGCCAAAACCCTTCTTAAATCGAGCACTGAAAAGCATTGTTTGTCCTTCAAGTCTTGCTGATAATTTCACTCAAATAGAAGGAATAATATAATGCCTCTTTTAATTGTCTTATTTAAGTTTCTAGGATCCATTAAATCTTAATTTTGCCATTTATTCCTGGCTTTTCAACAATAACAATTCAAAATCCATTTACCCATTTGTCGGGTTATTGATTGGAGAAGAAACAATACCCAACTGAACCAATCGAATAAGGCTTTTTCTAACTCTTATGTAGGGACTGAGAAATTTTAAGTAATAATACTACTCATATGTTTTCACTCTTACTTTAATTTCTATGGTAGGGCTTCTACCCAAATTTCTAAACCCTTGAATACAACAACAACAGCCACTATATTAATCCATAATGCTATCTTTTACTAATCGCTTCCAACCTGTTCAATTTTTTTTTGATTAAATTTACCTCATACGCACTTAACCCTCATTATTGGCCTGGAAGACATACGCAATAAATAAATCAAATTTCAAATGCCTGAACCCTCATATACTGACGATTTTCAACACTCACAATTCTTAGTATAATTCCCTTCAGGATCTGTTCTTAAAAATTACCATATGAAATCAATGCTATATTAGTTTTGCTTAGTATACATTCTTCAATGGAAGATACTTTTATAGGCTATATTATTGTGTAGAACATTACTCAGCTCCTTAGACATCAAGGTTTAAATCTCTATCATGTTGCCTTTCAACACTCCACCTTTTCTTTAACCACATACTATCCAATGAATTCATAATTAATATGGTTTACTATTTACCTGTTCTAAAAATACCATTGTCTATAAATAAATCTGGCTAACATTAGAGTTTTCTTTATTATCATTCTCTAAATTGTTTATACTGCGATAATTTTTTTCAATGCGTCCTACACTGCTGCTGCAAAATGATTTTTTTTCTTTTCTTTTGCATTTGAACATGTATTTTCTTATAAATCAGCGTACTTTTAATTTTATGTTCTTTTCCACATTTTTGGCAGCTAAACACTGTGTCGCTGGTGCACTCAATTTTTGTATAAGATGTTGTCCCTTTAGAATCTTTATCATCTCTTCTTGTATTTCATGAACTCTCAGTACAGATCTCCCCACGGACTCAATTTGATGTTTGCTGCTCTGATGCTCGGAGGAACTCTGCTTTCAGTGTTAACTGACCTCTTAGGAGTCTTTCTTGTAGAGACATGTCCCTCTGATGCTCGTGGGACTACTCTATCTCGAATTAGCCCTCTCTTCTTGGTCACCAAAGCCTAAGCACGTTGAAGAGCGCCTTTCACCTGTCAAGTGAAGCTGTCTGGCCTGCTGTGGCTTCTTTACAAAGAAGAGCATGAAAAGTTGGAATTTAAAATTGCTCCCAAAACTACGTTTCTAGGAAATCTACCCAAACATCTCCAATATATCGTCGAATTTCTAGAAGTGCTCTTTCCCATTTTCCGATTTGGGAAGTAGTATTGAAGATGTCTGTCCTTCATCACCCAGAAGATTTTAGCAAAATCGTCATCTTTACACTCCATCAAAGGCTTTTATCCTTTCTACGCAATTAAATAATTTTAGCTTCTGGTGTCCACCTGTTCCAGGCCAGCTGCTGCCAGCTGAAATTGATTGCACCTGGCGCCTAAAATGTTTCCATTTTTTTTTTTTTTCCGATTGAAGAGCACCTACCAGAGATCAGGCACCTGAACAAAGTCCGTCTTTAGCATCCGGCCAATCCCAGAGACGGTCTGATATTATCCATCTGACACTCATGTAATGCTTATACTTATTCTATATTAATAAGCCATTTGTACATTTTGCGAAATATATGCAAGTCCAGCCATTTGTTAATAAACAATACTATCTATTCAAACACTCAACACATCACATAACAGTATCCATAGCTTCCATGTTTGCATTCTCCTAGACAGATGGGAAACTTTCGATACAGGTGTTGCTGCATACAATACATATATTGTTATATAGTAGCTGTGCAAATTTCGTATCGCTACTGTTCTGTTTATAGGAGTTTTGTGATAGATAAACACATTTGTTTCTGCTTTGTATTTTAGATATCATAATATCTCTTTGAAAGTTATTAATAATAGATAAATGTCTGTTAATCTTTATTTCATAGATGAATAAAAGTGTGTTATTTGTTTTGTAATTCTTTAGTTTTCTTTTGGATGTGTAAGTATAGCTTCATCACGATCTCTATATTTATCGAATCTGCTTTATTTTGTCGTCATTACAGTTTTCCATTTTCATAATAATTAGTTTTCTAATAAATACAAATTCCCTTACTCTTGGGGAGGGGAGATCTTGAGATTCCAATAATCAAGATTATACGTCAATACGTCCAATTATACAATAGAAAAATATTGATATTTCAATAATAAACTAATAAGTTTTCATAAAAAAATCGCATTTTTTCGTCCTCTGAAAAAACCCATGTATACATACAACAATCAGTAAGAGAAGAAATGCACTTGAGTTGTTTTTAAATTTTGATTTGTGAGTTTCTGGTACTCGTTAAACTCATACAATCCTTTAAAGAATTGGGTTTTTCTCATGTTCACTAATCTGTGCTTAACGTGCCTTTACGACTGTATCCGTAAATTCCACTATTCAATGCATTTTGATTTTATATGGTTACATGAGACGTTGATATGCCTCTGTTTACTTCATACCTATCCAACTTAGTGACCAGCTTGTTGACTCAGGAGCTGTTGCAGGTTGATTTCAATTGTCTCTTATACTCAGCTAGTCTCTGGTCTTTGTACGGTTTTTAAAACTTCAAACATTAGTAGACATTTAACTGTACATTTTAGAAGCCTACACCTGTTCTGTTATTTGCTTTTCACCTCCCTAAAGTCCTATCAGGGGCAACACCGCATTAAAAAGTAATTGGTTCTTGTGACATCTAACTGGATGTTATCTTACTGTGCTGCAATTCCTAAAATATTAATGAATTGAAATTAAATTATCAGCATACTGTTGTATATCCGGTGAGCAAGAATGTGATTCTTACATATCTCTTGATCTCCTAAAATTCAGATGTTGAATATACAACTAATCTAGAACTTTCTAGTTTTTCAGACATGCTGATAAAAAATTATGCAAAAAGTAACTAGAGTCATTCAGTATCGATTTTGTGTGTACTACCTCAGCTTAATCGGCCATTTATTACAGATAAACGTATTTTGGAACGCGGAAGGAAAAAGCCATACAAATCTATGGAAATCAGCCAAATGGTTGTGGTGGTCGTGGAATTCCGTCTGGACTGAAATCGAGCGCGAAAAGAGGGGAGTTTAGAGGTAGTTAGGACAAATGGCCATGGTCCTTTAAGTATCGAATGGCTGTTTGGTTTTATTTCATTATAAAATGTGAAATTAATAAAAAAAATTAGATTTTCCATCCAACACATCATTATTGTATCTCAGAATAAACATAATTTTGATTTATTGCAAATAAATGTTGAATATAGTAGAATTGAGGTTATAAGTCTGGTTATGTACATTTTAAACTCAAGAAGACAAATGTTTGTATTTTACTAGCTTTAAACAACTCTAAAAGTTATTCTTGTTGTCTTTTAGAACTGTTACTGTCTAGTTAAAGTGACTATTAAGCAAGTCTAATAAGATTAGCTGTCCAACGGTTTGAAAACGATCATGTGCTTTTAATATCTTCTCATCTACCTGGATGAGGAATCCACCCATCAAACTTCTAGTCTTATAGCATTAGATTAAATTTAGCTTTGCATGTTAGTAGAAGTTTATTTGCCCTATTAGCCCACTGAACAATACTAGTGCAAACAAAACTGTATTATATTATAGGGAAGATTAGTGAATATTAAATAATACTGAAAAAAAGAAGAGACTGTTTCTTGTCAGATATTATTATTTAAAATAATACTGTTTTTACCACGTTTTATTAATCGGTTTCTGTCTTCATCTGTCTATCTGTCTGTCTGTTCGGTACAATTTTGCAATTAACTCTTAAACTCACTTCCCGATGAGCTGGAGACTTGAAAACTTTAAATATAGCCTGTGAACTAGATGACAATGCAATATTAATTCTCTGCTTTCTGTTGTCTGTTAATTTTTTATTTCATATTTCGTGTTTTACTCGACCCAGAGCTTCTGATAGATGGTGGCGCTGTCCAGGCGCCTTGTGAATAGGAGGAAGGAAATCTCGAGTTTGAAAGATTCAAGAAATCGCAGGGGACATCGAAGAGTGGATTGAAGTCTGGAGGGAGGGTTGCTTACTACCAGAGTGACAATAATTTGTTTGCCGTGAAATTCCAGGAGGGGAGTAAATGCTGTTCGTGCTCAGTTGTTTTCCTGAGGTTTCTTGTCAAGTAACTTAATTTTTCAGGAAAATAACAATTTTCTATTTATGATCAAAGAAGACTGAAATAAACCTGAAATTTGCACATGTCTCCATCATAATCTCATCAAGATGGTTAAAATCGATTGCAAAATTTCATACACAGAGCTAAAAAGCAGAAATAATTATTTAAATAAAATAAATATACCACGTTTTAAAATAGGATTGTTCTAGCCTTCATACAGATTTATAACCCCATACAGATTTAAAGCGAAAACGTGGATCTCATGCAATATTTTAGTAGTAGGTGTAGGGAGTAGCTGTCGTTGAGAAAACTACACAACAGTTCATATAATTTCATTGCAAAAATTGTTAGTGACTGAGAATAAACTACTTATGCATCAATATCATTATCTGCTCATGCGCCCAACGTTTTCTGCCTGTTTTAAACTGCATGGGCTATAAATCTGTATGGGGCTAGAAGAAATTATTTTTTACTTTTTAGTCCGTTTTAAAAACGTGGTATATTAAAATTTTTATTTTATTTAAATTTAAGATATTTTTGTATTGCTTCTAGGTTGACATTCTCACTTATTTCCTTCGCTTTTATCTAAGGGTAATCGTCTTTGTGATTTATCTTTTACTATATATTTTAACTATTAAGTATATATAGTAATGATGCCATTTCTTTAGAGTTTAATGTTTATTCAATTAATCATTTTGTTTAGAAGTACAAGATATTAGGCGACTTCTCTGAACATATTACGTTCACCTTTGTAAAACCTTCCGACTTCTACTGAACTTAACCAATTTTTCTAACAGTTTGCTCAATTCTTTACACATTTTCTTAAATTCCATAGCTCTAGCAATTTTTTAAATAATTTTCCACAAAATGTGGATAGTCAGTAAGATCTTTTTGTATTTTAAACGTCACGAAATCCCAACAACTTTTAGTTGTTTTCCATGGAACTAGAGTTTCAGTGTTCTAGTTATTTGGATGTAAAAAAAGGTGAAACATTGTAAATCATTCACATCTAGAAATTTGCTGCTTTTAAATCTGCGCAATCCTTCTCTCTCCCCCTTCCCTGCCAGATACTTTACCATATTTTCTAAAAATTTTCCCAGAAGAATACCAACAAATCGAGGATTTACTACACATTTTATGCTTTTGAAGTATTCTTCCTTTGCATTTAGAAAAAGTTGTTACGCGGATAAATGTCCAAAAAAGAATAAGTAATATAAATGTTTGTCTATTGAAAGTGCTCCCCTAATGGCAATTTTAGTTTTAAAAACGGATTCGCTGATAGTACACGGATGTGTACTTAAAAGAACGTACTTTAAAACCAAATATGTGATAGTTTTCAAAATCTATACAATTTTTAAGCCTTGGCGCGCGGAAAAGTAATAAGATGCATAATTATTTACTGATTACAAGGACTCATTTTATTGCTTCGAAACGTAAAAAATATATTTTTGCAAGTACATTTTTTCCCTCAAAATTTTTCTGCGACTTCTTACAACTCTGTAGGTATTTTTTTTTAACCATTGAAATAAAGAAACTTCAAAATGCTGCATCGTCTAGAATGGCGACTGAAAGTTGCCTCTCGAGTGTAAAGGGTTAAATATGCACACGTTTGATTTAGTACTTAATGTCAGAAATCGTTTTTCATTTTTGTGAGCTAAACTCTATTACAACTACACTTAAAAACATGAATGATGGTAAATATTCGTATTTTTTACTTTCTTTATGGAAATAACTTGATCGATAAGTCATGTCTTAACTGTTTTTGCTTTAATTAATTTTATTTGTTTAACTTTACATATAGTGTCTCCCAAAATTGAGTATACACCATTCATGTTCTTCATTAAACATCTAAAATAGCACATTAAAATGCTCATTTCAGTTTAATACTTATAGGAATGTTAAAATGCTCATTAAAGAATTATTAAGCAAAGAAAAAAAAACTGAGGAAATGATAATAACTTAATTGGTTAAATTCTTTTGTTGAAATCCCAAATTTGAGTATACACATCGTAGAATTTCAGTTTGGCCACCAGTAGTTTTCTTTGAGGAAACTAATATAATATATTCCCTAATTCTGAACTACTTCTCCAAAACACCATTCCCACAATCAAACATGAGGGAGGCTTAGTACTTGTATGAGGTTGCATATCTGAAAATGACGTGGTGGATTTAGTTTTTATTGATGGCATAAGGAATAAAATGAAATATTTAGATATACCTAAGAAAATTTTAAAACAATGTGCATAGAAAATGAGTTTGGTCTCAAATTTTATTTTTTAACAAGACAACGACCTCAGACATACAGCCGAAATTGTGAAGTTATGGTTATTTTAGAATTGTAAGATGCTCCATTGTAGTCCCCAGATCTCAATTTTATTGAAAATTTGTAGTCTGAATTGGAAAAATCTGTTCAGAAACACAACATTAGGTATAAAGCACACTTAAAAACTGTACTAGAAAAAGAATGGCAAAAAAAAAGCCCCCCCCCCCCAGGTAACACACACTCTTGTTAACTCAATGGCACGCCTTTTAGAAGCTGTTTTGAAAGCAAAAGTATATGCAACAAAATATTTCATGTGACTAAGAAATTTGTAACTTTGACATAAAGTTTGTGTTAATAAAAATATTATCAATCCCTTTTTCTTGTATACATTTATGTGTCTTTTTTTATTCTTTCAGGTCTTAAGCTTAAACGTGGATTTAATAAAATGTTTTTATACCTTAACCTTGGAATGGTAACGTTATTTCGCGGACTTCGGAGTTGGATTGGGAGAAGAAATCAATTTGACTCTACATTACCATTCCAGGGTTAAATGAAGAGTGGTGTATACTCAATTTCGAGACCCACTGTGTATATGCTTAATAAAACCTGTTTTTATAAACGTTACTGATAACAAAACTCTTACAAGAAACCTTGTATAACATTGTATATTTTGAGAAATCATTTTATTTCCTTACTAATATCCTTTCATTAAAATCTCTTTCGTTAACACGTTCGCTGCCACGAATCGCATCTGAGATTCGAACCATCTATCTAATTAGATGAGGGGTCATCTGATTAAATAATAAGTGTGAATCGTATTTGATTCATACGGCGATTAACGTGTTCAATTCTCTCTCTGAAGAATTTCCAAATGTTTTTTTATTTGACATTCTTTCTGCTTAATGTATAAATGTTTATGATGTCTATAAATAAAGCAGATTGTAACTGTATCATTTATTCAGTATATAAGAATTGAAAAAAAAAATGATTGAAAATGATTATAAAGATTTTCTAAGAATATATGGAGAGTTTATCAGAGATTAATGTGTATTTTTTATACCTTTTAATGAATAATGAAACTATTTAAAATGCAAAAATTATAGTTATGAATTAGTTATACTAATCACAATTAGAAAAAAAGATTTATCTTATCCTAATCAGCAGATTTGTAATTAATTGCGAAAGAACCTTTATGAAAAGGGACAGTTCTCAAAACCAAGGAAGACAAAGTGTCTAATTTTATGATTATGCGGTATAAATTTTCTTATAATTGTATATAATATGAAGATCTGTCTCCATCTTTCCTTATTGTGGTTAGAAATAGTGACAATTTAAATTTTTACTTTTCTGGTTCGAAGGACCATCATAAATTTGTAATTAAAATTTCCTAAAAACTTTTAACAGTACATTTATAGTTAGGATTCAACTATTGAGATTTTATGTTCCGCTTCCTTATATTGGAACTTTCGTATGCATATGGCGAAATAAATGTATATATATTATTAAAGTGGCCATCTAATTTTTGATTTATTTTTAAAAAATTTTAAAAATAGAAAAATATTTTTAGTAATAGTAAGAAAATGTATATTTCTTCATAGTTTTTTTTATTAATGAAAAAACATAAATGAACTTGCAAAAAATGAAGCTATCGTCGGATTTTTCGTGCCCTTTTAAAAAATAATCACTGTGGGTTGCTTTAGTGGCATAGCGAGGGTAAGTAGCAATGGGAACATATACGATTTTTTCACTCCGAGTTGTAGTGACTTAACAAGTGTAAATGGCGTCCGGGTCATGGCATTATTTTTTGCTCCTCAATATATTTGGCTGTAAAAATTGACATTAAAACGCTTTAATATTCAGTCTCTATGGCGCCTCCTGATACCGGCTCCCGGGGCAACTATGCTTCACTTGCTACACCACTGGGCTACTCTCTGAAAACGGGATATTTCGGCGTCCCAAGACTGTCCTTGGGGATAACGGGACAAGCTACCGAAAAAAAAACGGGACTTATGGTCACAATATATATTATGCATATTTCATTTGTTTAGATGTTGAACCTGTAACCATATTTCGGATGTATTAAATACAGAATCTGAATAATTATCTTTGATGTTGCTTCACATTGTGTATCTATTCTATAAAAAATCTAAATACTTTCAGAAATACACCTGTTGCTTTTTGTTTGAAACACCTTCTTTTAAATATTGTGATTCCTTGAAGGGAAACAATAGAAGTTATATTTCAAGTTTTATGTTTTACATATTGATTTTTTGCTGTCAGAACTGAAGCAAAAATGTCTAGCTAATTTGACATTCGAGTTTTTGTTTCAAACTTTTGTTCTAAATTCTTTTACAAATCAAAAGACACACAGCAATAAAATATTGATTATGATAATTAATGACGACTGTTTGAAATGCTTTGCAAGCATTAGTCACTGAATCATTTACTTGTTAGCTACTAAAACATTTTAAATATCAGTAGCCATTTATGTCTGTACTTAGCTAAGTAGTAAGATAGTCTTTAATTAATATTTTTTTAAACCTTGTTTTGCGTATTTCGATATTTCTTGTATTTTAAAAGAAATTTACTGTATTATTGGTATTCGGTACATCAGTGTTAATTTTTTATTTATATATAAATTCTCAGCTGGTCTTTTTCTGTATTTTATTACCTTTCAAATATTTCAGACTCATTTGATACAAAAACATATCTTATTGAGAGACTTCTTATTTGATTTGAATGCATGAAATTTTCAGTGGGAATATTGATGTGAGGGTATATTCTCATTACACTTTTCAACATTTAATCAATTTCCATATAAAACAAATTGATTGCATATTGATATTAATTAGATTTTACACTTAAATTAAACTTAGAATGGTGCTATATGTCTTATATTACTAATACTACTGATCGTACCATATTTGTTAGCATTTTTATGCAGTGTGTTATGAGAACTGGCATGATCACACACACTGAGAACATTGAATCGTATTTTCCCAGACCCATTTTATCCATTGGCTAATTGGGCTGTAGCCCAGGGGCGCTCATGATTCAAAGGCGCTTAAAAATTTACTATACTGATTTTAATTTTGAATCAGAAATTTTATTTAATTATAAATTTAAATATTCTAATATTAAAAATATGATGAGGGCTTTCATCTAGACAGCTATCGATTTAGTAATAACACATACGCATGTATGTGTTATTACTATGATCAAAAGTATCCGGACACTTTCGGATTTTCACATTTTTTAGAATTTCTCCTGAAAGACTAGATCAACTGCACTTGAACTTCAACCATGTAAAGAATAGACTTTAACTCACATTTTACAGTGAAGATTCGGTTACAAGAGCATTCAGGGGACCGACCAGAAATTCATGAAAGAGAAAAATATGTGGGCTCAACCCGTTCCACAGAAAGCTGATAATGATTTACAAATTTCATCAATCGTTTTGCTGAATATACACATTGCTTACAAGCATTTTCGAAAAAATGGAAGTTATAGTTTGGAAGATATAAAGTTTTTCTTACAAAATCCGAAATTTTTCCGCATGCCTTTTGCTTATAAAATGCAGAGTTTGCAACCAAATTATGCGAAACTTAAGAGTAAAAGTGACAATTTGTTAGAGAAGCATTGTGTAAAACGTGGAATTAATACTCTGAATATTAGAGAAAATATGAGTATTTGTAGTAAATAATTTTTTACTATACATGTGCGAGACGTAGAGTAATTTTTCTTTTATAACTTCAAAGCCAGATATGATAACTTATATAAAAAATTTTAATAGAATGCTATTAAGGTTTAGAAAGATATCAGCATTGAAGTGAGCAGAATTTCTACTTCCCTCTAAGAGAAACAAAACAATGAAAGGTTTTCCACAAATTGATATTTTTAAACTTACATTTCCGAATAGTTTTATAGAATTTAATTAAGATTGAATATGCTGAATACTCAGGCATACTTATAAATAAAATTTGTAATTTAAATTATAGTTCGACGATTATTATCCGAAGATTCAAGTTTAAAAAGTATTAAATTGTGAAAAAAAAAAAAAAAAAACGCTCATCGTTTTGATTCTCTTAGAGAGAAGCAGAAAATCTGCTCATTACAATACCGAAATCTTTCTAAATCTTAATGCTATTCGACTGGAATTTTTATATAAGTTGCCCGACATATGTGACTTTGAACTTATGAAAGCAAAATTACGCTACGTCTCGCACATGCGCAGTAAAAAAGTATTTACTGCAAATACTCATAATTCCTATACTATTCAAAGTATTTATTTCAAATTTTGATACAATGCTTCTTCAACATATTGTCAAGTATTCTCAGGGCCGTACCGAGGTGATCCTGCGCCCTTGGCGGAATTGGCAAAGCTGCGCGGGCCCCCCCCCCCAACCGCTTACGCGACACATTTTCATTAATTTTCCATCCCTTCTGTAAAACCCCTGCCCGGAAAAAACTACATTCCTGCAAATATTTTTTATACAGAAATTCAGCATATTTTATGATTTATTAACTAGGTTTAATAAAAATTATGTATTCTTAAAAATACTTTAATGAAATATATTTATGAAACATACTGTACACAACTAAATAAATGTATCATCAAATAAATTGCAAATTGCATATCTTTATATATAAAAGGCAAATACCATGACTCACTCATCACAAAATCTCCCAAACCACTGGGACTAGAAACTTGAAAGTTGGCAGGCCGTTGCTTCTTGGGTAGTAGGTGCTCACTAAGAAATGATTTTTCGAAATTTTAATTAGAATTTGAATTATTTAAAAATTACTTTAAATTTTAACGTTTTCCCGGAATAACTTCGTATCCTATTATCGCAAAAAATACATCATCTTAAAGATAAAAAAAATTAGCTTTTCATGACACCGATCTTATTTCCATGCTACATTTTGTTCAATTTTAATTGATGTTTCAAAATTTTTTGAAACATGAATTGTAACAATGTTCTTTTTGTTGTAAATAAAATTCAAACCATCTCATTATTTCATCAAATCTTTTATTCATGCGCTTTTGAAATTGTTACGGTTGAAATAGTATAAATTGTTTTCTTGGGAAATTAACTCCAAAGCAGAATTTTTACTTTAGTATTCATTGCATTGCTGAAATATTTTATCTCACCTGCTTCAAAATAATATTTTTATAAAGCGTGGCAACAGATATTTGATTTCAGGTTTGTTTGTTTTTATTGTGTGTGATTTAGATTAAAATGATTTTCATCCTTCCTTCAAGCATTTAATGCCATGCTTTCCTGCCATTTTAAAATTATGAGGCGTGAAAACACTTTCAAATTTTTGTATATTGCATTGTAGGTAATTTTTTATTAAAATTTTGGTTAGGCTTAAGGTACTGCCGCCAAACTTGATTTCCTCAAGTGATAACCCATCAAATTTGATATTAGATTTAGCGCAGTTCAGAACTTATGGTAGGAAGCCAGCTTAACGGTAGAGGAAATAGTCGTGAAGTTGGTGACGGGACATTATCGTCTCTATATATTCGGCAAATACCATGACTCACTCAGTCGTCACGAAATCTCCCAAACCATGAGGCCTAGAAACTTGAAATTTGGCAGGGGTTGCTTTTTGGGTAGTATGTGCTCACTCAGAAAGGATTCTTTGAAATTTTTATTAGAATTTTAATTAATTAAAAATTACCTTAAATTTTAACGTTTTTCCACAATAACTTCGGAACATAATATCATACAAAAATCATTTTAACATTATCTTAAAGTTAAAAAATTAGCTTTTCAATGCCACCAATTTTATTTCCATGCGACATTCTGTTTCATTTTAATTAATTTTTGAAAATGTTTTCAAACACAATTTCTAGCGGCAAAACGGGACGGAGCAACGGCGTAGCTCAAGGTTCCTCAGGGTAGCGGTTCTATTTATAGCATTAGAGGGGGAGGGGACGGTTGGTGACGGGTTACGATCAAGGGAGAAATGCTATCCAGTCATAGTTCACATCAGTGGCGGCGAGTTCAGGTCAGTCGCCCCCCTACTTATTTAGGGAAAGATTAAATTTTTGATTTTAGTTGCCTTAAAGTAGGAATTACAGAAAAGCAATAATATTCTGAAAAACGGAATTTTTTAATTAAATTTTTAAATTTTATTGTCTACCCCCTATACTCCCGGGTGTTTTAGATGTCTATCAATTTTTTACCGCCTCATTTTTTTCAACCTAATCTGGCATACACTGGTTCACATGGGGCGTCCAGCATGTTCAGCTTTCGCGGCCATATTCAGCGTTAATCATTCTACCGATGAGTGATAGATGAATTGAATGGGAGTTAAATGAAAAGTAGTTTTTAACTTTCGTTAACTGTGATGCATCGTACACAATTTTATCGCTGTCATTTTAAAATTTACGTCTTTATATATGTTAATTTGTGCCAAAAACAATAAAATATTATCTTTTTTTGTTCATCTTTCCCGAATTATCGCGGGTGGAACCGCGATGGGAATGCTATAATTAATATCAAATACAAAAATAAAGACTAATTTAAACGGGCGAACCAGTTGGTCGCCAAAGGTGGCTAGTAGTTTCTAAAAGACAGAAAATAAAACAAAATCTATATCTTATTGCTTATGGCAGCTATTGAACATTGGCTTTTGTGTGATGCATAATAGAGAAGAGAATTTATTTGCTTCGCCCTATGTATAGTGTATAGTACATAAGTTACTAATTAGAAATAGAAGAAATTAGAGCTGAAATTAAGAGTCGAGTATATATGAGCTGAATTCAAATTTTATTAATATCAAATGACCTTTTCTATATCAGAGGTTCCCAACCTGTGGTACGCGTACCCCTGGGGGTACGCGGGGGACAAATTAGAGGTACTCAAAAGTGCTTTTGGTAATGGCGGAAAACACAAAAGATAAGAATATTCTAGAATTTCGTTACATCAGGTGAAAAATGAAAATCTTATGAGTTCGAAAGCATATTTACGGAATAAGAAAAAGGAGAAAAAGCGCGATTCCCCTTTTCCTTTAAGCTTTTAATAGTCAAATTACGTGAATTTGTTGCCCTCCTTCCCCTCTTATCAGCGTCTTAGAGGTTCGAAGAATTTTCTTAAGGCATGCGATTTCCATTGTCCATCTATTTTACGACTGCAAAATGAGATGCAAAATAAGAAGAAAAAGCATGTTGTTTTGCCATCTCTAGGCAAGAACCACACCCATGGTCAAAGAAGGACCCTTTTCGCCTTGCTGGAGGGGCCCTTTTTTCCTGAGGCAGCAAGAAACTCAAAGTTCCAAGAAAAGGCGCAGGCCCTTTCTCTCTCTCTCTGTAAGGAGGTCACAACCAGACAAGGTGGCAACTTGACCATTGGACAAAACAGCCACTGAAGACTTATTCTCAAATTCTTTTTTTTATTATTATTATTTGCACAGCAGATCGTACCAATCTAACTTTTAACTGAGTTTTTAAATGGTCATTTTTGCGCCCCTGTTCTGCCTGCGCCATTGGCGGGGCCAATCTCGCCACCCCCTCGGTACGGCCCTGAGTATTCTGTAAGTTTCGTATTATTTGGTGAAAAATTCTGCATCTTGTAAGCAAAACACATGTGGGAAAATTGGGGATTTTTAAAGAAAATCTTTATATCCAGAATATGCTTGCTATTTTTACGAAAATGCATGTAAGCAATGTGCATATTAATCAAAACCACTGATGAAATTTGTAAATCATTATCAGCTTTCTGTGGAACGGGGGTGAGCCAATATTTTTTTTTCTTCCTCACCAATTCCTGGTCGATCTCCTAAATGCCCTCATGACCGAATCTTCACTATAAAATGTGAGTTGGAGTGTATTCTTTACATGGTCGAAGTTCAAGGGCAAGTGGTGAAGCCTTTCCGGAGAAATTCTAAAAGATGCGAAAATCCGAAAGTGTCCGGATACTTTTGATCATATAGTGTATATCATTTCAAAAATTTTCATATAGAGGCAATTAGTGATTCTAAATTTTACGTTTGATTAAAGTTACCTACATTACAGAAGCAGGCTCGCAAAATTCTATTCTGAAAAATTGCCGATTAGCAATTTTTTAAGGCAGTAATCAGTGAACAGCTGACATTTTGTTCTTTTCAATTACTTTATTAGGTAGGTATCTCTGGGTTCTCTATCTATCTGGGCTCTCAAATTCCTATTTGCGGTTCTGAAGGTGCATCAAATTACTCTATCCCATGGCGCTCAAATTTGTTCAGAAGGCCCTATATTTTTCCCCAGACCTTAATGAAACTTTTGCTATTGAAACATAATGATTATGTGGTAATTGCTGTAAGTCTTGGACTTTTAATGATGTTTTTTGTGTATATAGAACTGTTTTTAATTCTAGGAGAAATAAAAACAGTTACATCAAATATATAATTGTATTTAGTATTGAGTTTTTTTATACTGAATCCAAAAATGCATTCCGAATGAAGAGAAGTATTTATATTCTGTAAAATATGAAAATGTTTTTCATTGTTAGATGCTGAAGTATTTTTCATTTACGTTTTAGAGTTTTAATTAGTTTGTGGCACTTTTAAAAGAGTTTAGATTCTCTGCTGGTCGTTCTAAAGAACCTTTGCAGCCTTTTTATTGTTCAAACTTCTTTCTAAAATTTATTATTATCCATAATCGATGGAACAATTGATTGCGAGAGCCAGTGTTGGAGCCTGTGATCTCCATTCCTTTGCTCTGATTGTAATCTGATGTGTTCCACATTGGGAAATTTATTAATTCTTAGTTTTGAATAAAAGTTTGCATTTTGATTTAGTTTTCTCGTAGTATTATAGCAAAATGCCTTTGGGATTGAGGTTCATTTAAGAAAAAAAGTCATTTAGCGTATTCGCTTACATTCATTTTTTGTTAATTAATTTTGATAATTAATAATTAATTATCAAGTCCAGACACTTCGTTATGGTTTGAGAAAAGAAACTGGAACATCAAGTTTTTTTTTCATCGAAAAATTTGGGCAAAACTTATGCCAACCTTAAAAAATGCATCTAAAAATTGATGAAGTTGGTGGCAAGTATACTTACCACGGCCTTATAAAGGGTTAAAAGAAAAAGAAAATTGCGCATTGCATTCCCAGGGACGGGTGGGCTATTATTGGGGGCAGTTCTGGAGTATGTAGTGGCAGGGGGTTGGAGAAGGGGATACTAAACGAACAGGGTTCCTGGTTGCCTTTTGTTATGTGACATTAATGGATCGTCGATGGGAATCTCATTTGCCACTTTCAGTGCAGTTAAAAGGACTCTGCTAGTTCCTTACTAAATTCTACAAATTTAGTCATCTTTAGATTTTTGTTGTGTTTTTTTAGATGTACCAGGCTATTTTTGAGATATAATTAAAGGCATTCCAGTTTGTTAATATGGGTAGATGCATCCTTCTATAACGGATGGGGGATCCCAAAATGCACTTTTGATTGTCAGTGGATAATTCTGATGTTTTTCTCAGGATGGGATATAGTTGCGTTTCTACTTTTCTGTATTTATTTTTCATTTAGTTGACTTGTGAAGTTAATGTTAACCTTTGTTCTAAATTAATTCAAAATATATTTATTCACTTTACCACGAAATAATTTGATTATTGAAGGTGGAGTTATTTTAAAAAATTCGATTGCTTGGAATTTATTAATGCTGATTTTTTTTTTTTTCATTTCATTAACAGTTTGCTTTGGTGTGTCTTCTGAAATGTTTGTGTATTATCTTTGGATATCCGGATTTCCTTATGTAAAAGTTGTGTCTGCTTCAACCCTTTTATGTAGACATTAAAGCAGGTTAGTCCTTGAGATATTCCAGCTTCAATCAGCTTTTAATTGGATAAGATTTTACCTATTTTGACCTTGAAAAGTCTGCTGATCAAGTAAGATGTTACTAACTTGGTCAATGAAATTGTAAGGCGATTTATTCACATATTTCAAATGTCTTAGCAACATTCAAGAATACTGTACTTGTATATTTCCCTTTGATTCGGACTTGTCTGACTATTTCAATCATTCTTTGTTGGATGACTGAAGAGTGCAGATCTCTAAAGCCTAATTGACGTAGCATTAAATGGTAACAATATCAAATTTAAGTCTCTTAAGTATGATTTTTAAAAATTTATTCTTATTAAGATTTTATGTAATAAGAATACGCCTTATTGTGAATAACCATATAGTGATAACCCCAATATAAAAATTGATCAACTCTTTACTTTTCAATCATTTCAATTGAAATAAGCAGTATTTTTTGTTTTAATATTTTAAAAATCATACTTGAAATTGGGTTAATTTAATTAATTCTCTGCAATGTTTTATGTTAGATAAGCTGTGTGCAGATTTTTCAAGTTTATGCAATTTGAATGATGTGAAGTCTTAACTCAAAATGGACTATATTTGCTATTATATAAAAATTGATGTATTCATTTAGATTGATGATTTTAAAATTATATTAGAGAGTTTTGGGGTATATGTTTACAATAATAAATAAATTATCTCTGTTGCATCCCTCGAAATTCTAATCTACTTTATGTCCATTAATTGTTTTACAAGTTACTAGCTGATAACCTGGCGTTGCTCGGGATGCATCTTTTTTCATATGTCTGTCTCCGTTTTTTTTTTTTTTTTCTTCTTCTTTTTTTTCTTCCTACAAATGTTTTCACTAACTTTCCCCAAAAAGCATAAATATCCTTTCAAATCTAGCCTTTTCATTACTTTATAACAGTATGGTTTGAAAGAAAACGTAAGAAGTTTGGAAAAAGAACAGTTATTTTAATCTTTTAAACAATAAACCGTATATGTACTGAGTTTTACCGGCGTTGCTGATTAAAAATATAAACTTAAATAAATCTTTTAGGACGAACAAAATGCCATTAAAAATGTACGTTGCGAAATAAAACTCCATAAGACAGAGGGGAAAAATGCAAAAAGAAAAAAAGATTTTTGCCTATGTTTATAAATGAAAACACGGAAGCTCAATAAGCGAATTGTTTGCAAAAGAAAAATAAAACTTTTTATTCAAACCAACTTCTGCTAATAAAGCTGAAAAAGAATAACATATGAAGATAAATAAATAAATAATAAATTAATAAAAAAATAATAATAAATTAGACACCGGGGTGTCAAAGAATGATAGGGGGAAAAAGAAAATTGGTGAAAACGACCGAATTTGCCATTTTAAATTAATTAAATAAAAATCTTATTCGAATTTTAAAATAATTTTTACGTTATTAGCTCCCTTTTATGCTAATCTATCACTGTGCCAAATTTGGTCCCAGTACGGCAAACAAGTCTGGGCGTGCATAAAGAATAATAATAAAAAAAAACATACATACTGTAATAACTGTACTTCAACTTTCAATGAATTCACTTTCTTTTTTTCACTAGTTTAATAAATTTATTAATACGATAAAATAAAGCTATTTACATATGTACAGTCAATACAATTCACTTTCAAGATTATTCATTTGATAACTCAGAGCTCAGCACCAGAACTACAAAACATGCACACCCAGTGCAGAGACCAAAACTAAACACACCTTCTCTATGGCGTCTCCTTCCTCACTCCCCGCGCAGCTGTTCCTCCCACTCTTCACTTCACATCCTTATCCTGAGAGCCGGAACAGCCACGTGGGGGTTAGTGGCATGACACATACTAAAAAAATTGCTCTTATATATATATATATATATATGTAATAATCTCACTTAATTTTATTTCAAATTCTAATATTATATATTTTAAAGTCTTAATGTATTCCAAAATCACTTTTCTTAAACCCCATTTTCGTTCTTTTCCCGCGCTGGAGGTATATTAAATCTCTCGTTTTGGCATATTTATTACTAAAAGAATATTTTAATCGTTTCCACGCGCACACAACTCGCGAAATCAGCGACGTATTGCCGCCATGCATTTTCCCTAAAACACTTACGTAATATAGTAAAAATAGGTATTATTCCCTTCACTTTGATCACATGTCCATCTGTTAAATCCCTACCTGAGAAAAAGCAGGGATCTTTTGTTCTCTTTTGGCTTAAAACTTAAACGAAGATGTACGTACTTTTCGTCACTCTCCCATAATAAAATGAAATTTAGAATTTAACTCGGCCTGTTTTTATTTAACGACTACAACAACGAATACATTATATATATGTGTGTATGTGTGTGATATTTTAATTTTTTAACTTTCCTAAATAATCTTAACGACACCTCATTTTAAATACTTCTACTCTCATCATAATAAACGCTCTACAACTTTCTTTTCAAGTCACGAGCTTCTAAAGGGGAAATTCCCTTTTCTGGGTACTTAAGCATTCTGCGTATTCATTTCTGGCCTTTTGCACGCCAGCATGTAAGCTTTCAACAACAACGTGCCGCTCGGGCGTAACCTTCTGAATACTGGTCATGGAGCTACGTAAAAATTGAATACTTTACCTATGAAGAAATAACGTAATATCCTAAATGCCTAAATAAAAGAAGATTAAGCCATATATTGTCTCTTCCATGACCAAAATGGACTATATTTCATCTTTTTAGAGCCTGATCTTATATATATAGATTCCTGTATACCCCTAAATAAATGAGTTCTTATTCGATTTAAAGCTGGTTAAGACTAGAAAAATAATTTGTTGACATTTGTATTTGTTAAATAAGTTCGTGTTTTTGTAGTAATTTTTGTTATGAATTTTTTCGTTATTTACCTCATAAAAATGTTTAGCTTTCCTATAATGAATTTATATAAATTAACGTTATATTCTTGCTTTGAAGAACATGAAAAAATGTGTGTTAGGGCCCTTGCCCTTTTTATTAAAAAAAATATTGTAAGCATGTAAAATTTCAGTGAAATCCTCAAAGCTTTCCATTAATTGAATGAACTTGTTCGTGGAAAATATCTGTTGCCATCAGTGTTTTTCCTTTGTGGTAATTCACACCTGACTTTTAAAATTATATTTTTATTAGCTTATGCAAAATCGGTATTCTTCTGAATTTTTAACTCATTTAACAAATTGGATTGTATTACACATTATCATTTAACATCATATTCAAACTACATGCCAACAAAAGGACTTACCCTCCACTTATTACAGTTACAATTGATACATACTTTTTTATGTTATTTCATTGCTGATCTATGTAAGCTATTTTATTTATATTAAAAATTCATATGATAATCTCTCTGAATGTTTTGAATTATGAATCTGATAATGATGTGTGTTTCAATGTATATATATTTTCTTTTTAGCCTACTTCATATTAAAGTAGTGACAATTCATCTGAATAGGAGAAAAAAGAAGATCCGGCAGAGAAGTAGAGAGGGAAAGAAAGATAACTGATGTCTATTCAACAAGATGATCTGCTTTTCTGCTGTAGCATTTATTTACCTGCATCACAGATATGGCAGATTTTCTTAAAAATCCTCTATCAATTCAGATCATTGCATAGATTTATGCACCAACTGTGTATTTTAGCATGTATATCATTTTCCATGTGATATTTGTATCATTTTTTATTTTAATACATTCATTTGTAATTTTATATAAAATGTATGGTTAATAAAGCATATGGTATCCTGACACTTGCATTATTTTGAGGAATGAAATTAGCACTATTTTACTCAGATTGTTATTGTAACAATAATACCAATGAATAGAAAGTTTAGATTTTATTTTTTATCCTACTTTCGTTGGAAGGAAATCTATCAATATTAAATTACAGTTTAACCTTCCAGCGGGTGTGCGTATGCAAGAAATACGTGCATTGTACATCGTATTACATATCTATACCGTTCTTTTATATAAATTTAAGCTCAGTTTTTATTTATATAATCCTTGTTTATTATTAAGCTAATAAACACGCAACATAAATAAAAGTTTCATTTATTTTTGTAAAACAACACGATTTATATATGTAATACGATGCACGATATGTCGTAAAATTTGCTCAGGCACGCCCGCTGCAAGTTTAAGAGATTATATAACCACTAACGAATTGGTGCATTTTTGAAGACTTAACATGCAAATTTTCACATGTATTTATTCTGTACCAATTCCAAATTTAAAATCGAACTTAAATTCTATTAAAAATCTACTAAGCTTTCTAAAAATTTAATAAGGTTTCTATTAAGAAATTATAAGACCACCTGAGAAAATCAGCACATTAAACATAACATCAGAATCATTATAAAACTCAAGTATTAGTATTTAATGAAGCATTACCTGAAAAGCAAAGGTGCAGGTTTTGTTATCTACGGTTTATTCGAAGAAGATATATCGGAGTGCGAAGTGAGAAAAATTTTATTTTCTTAGTGTGCTGGTAAATCTGAAAGCGAAGTAGCTAGGTTAATGAAGCGTTCTAAACCTTCTATTCCGAGTAGCATAATTAGAAAAAAGTGATTTAAACAAAATAAAACGAATTGGAAGAAAAGGGATTTTGACAGTATGGGACGATCAACACATTTTTCGAATTTTAACTAAAATAGATCTTTCTACTCGTGAAATTTCGAAACGTTTCACCAAAATAACTTCACATGTAACAGTTTGGAACAGTCTCAATTCAAACACTAATACAAGATGTATGAAAATGAAGAAAACACCAAAGTTATTGAAACATTATCGAAAAGAAAGATTGAAATATGCTAAAAATGTCATGTTGTGGAATGATGAGTGGAAACAAATTATATTTTCCGATGAAAAGAAATTCAATCTTGACGGTCTGCAAACACTCTTGGCATGATTAGAGGAAGAAGCGATGGGATGTTTCAGACGAGAAATGGGAGGAGGATCAGTAATAGTTTGGAGACCCTTTATTCATGATGGATTGTGCGATTTATAGCGAATTTCGGGATGTATGGGCTCTGCACAATATCAAGCTATGCTATATGATAATCCGATACCATTTGGGCCTTTATTTAGGTGGTGCTAACTTGATATTTCAGCAAGACAATGCTTCTTGCCATATATCTAAACCCACCCAGGAATGATTTTAAAAAGAAAAGGTTGATATTTTGCCATGGCCAAGTGGAAGTCCAAACTTGAACCCCATGGAAAACCTTTGGGGAATATTACGTTGCAAAGTTGATGCTAATAATAAACAGTTTTCATTTGCCAACGAACTGGTAGTAGACGTTATAAAAGGATGGCACATTATTTCTGAAATTGTACTTAACCACCTGGTCATTTCAATAACAAACAGTGTTTGAGGTTATTAGGAAAAATGGAGGACCAATGTCATATTAATTTTCATATATTTTTCAGTCCTTTTGACAAGTGTTATAATTTGTTAACAGTGTATTTTTCATTTATTTTTAATATTTTTGTTAAATTAATCATTTATTGCATTATTCAAAATTATTGAAACTTAATTATAATAAATATGTTGTAATATCATATTTCATGTGTTTAAACTATAATTAGAACCTTTATTTATTTCATAATTTCCAAATTTAAAGTGTTCTTATAATTTCTTAATGGACTGTATTAGCCAAATTCTTTTTGAAAAATAATGAATGATTATTGTATACTTAAGCTGTGATTGTTTTTATTATGGTTTTTAAAGGTGTCTAGTTTTTAAACATTAAATGACACTCTTTTCAATAAACAAACTAAACTGACTGATGGCTTTTTATAATTACAAAATAGCTTTGTATGTCCGGACTTATTACAGCTTCCTCCTATTACTACTTGGATACTTTTATTTAATTTGACTTGAAAATTGAAATTTTGTAATCAGTTTTTCATACAGAAAAGGTAGAAGATTTTACTCTGAATATTCTAACTTATTTTCCCTTCCTGATTGATAGTTTTTCCTGTGTACCACTGCTATCTATTATTTTTCTTTCAATTTTTTTTGTTCCATTATATTGTTTGCATTTTGATTATTTTTACTATGGAACTTTTTTGTGATTCATTTCATTTTTCTCTTAGGTTTCATTTTCTTTTATTTATTATTATTTCTTGCTTTTGGTTTACATTTTGATAAATAATCGTTTTAAGGATCATTTTTATAATTCTGGGCTTAGCAGAAATTTTTATGAAAATTGAAATTACTCTCTCAGAAGGAATGTAATTCACTTAATGTTGTTTCTGAAATACAAAAATGCTTATTAGTTTTGCTCCAAAATTCTGTTGAAAACTTAACATATCTATACATGCTTATATTCTTATTGAAATGAATAAATAAGTCCACCATTTCAGAAATATAATTATGTCTTTGAACTTGAATGTTTTAGGAAAATAATTTAATTTATATTGGAAAAAAAAGCTTTTTTAGTGAAGTGGAAATGTGTTACAGGTTACTGCTTTTAAAAGATTTTTATTTCATAAGGTAATGTAAAAAGATGATGTTTTCTTTAGGCATTAGGATTTAGAAAGACAAAATTAAAATCAAAACGGAGGAAAACAAAATTTAGCAAGTTTCTATGCCACATACGATATGTAAAATTTATCATATACAATTTTAACTTGAAATGGAAATTATATATGCTATTTTAATAATTTAATGGGCTGTTTTTCACTTTGCACAGTCAAATGAATCTTTAGATTAGAAATTTCGGATATAGTGATTGTATATGATAATCTAGTACGTTATAAAATATCTTACCAATTAATGCTTGCTTTTGATCAGATGAACAAAATAAAGCACAAAAATGTAGTTACAATCTCTGATTATATTGTCTGTAATAAATAGTTTATATATTATCGTCACGTGTACGTGTTTCTTACGCTCATGCAGGCTGAGACTTAAATGTCTTTTTTTCCCCTTCATAAGCATTTGCATTTCTACTACACCATCTCCTAAGAACGAAAGTAAAATGGTTGTTTGTGTTTAGTTTTTAATTCATATTAACCATTCAAAATTTAGTTTTAATATGTTACAGTCGGTGATCTGATGAATATAGAGCATCTTTCGAAATACTAAATCTTTATCTTTGTTATATCTTAAACAGATTCCATAAAACTATAATCATATTTGCCAATCATTCATCTGTACATTAGTGAATCTTTTGTGAGAAAGTACTAACAGAGGATTCGTTTGAAAGCTGAAGTTGGCCAAATGCAGCCTTAACTAGAGAAGAGTTGATCATGGATTAAAAAATAAATTCAATTTCAACTAATTAGTTCAATAATTTTTTATCACTGGTACTGAGTAAAAATGATGTTAAATTAATTGTTTTAAAATATTGCATCTGCTTGAAACGAGTTGTGCTTTGTCAAACATTTTAGTTGCAGAATAATTGTGATAATCCATGGCTCCCATAAAATTAAAATGTAAAGGTTTTGATAGAATGTAATACATGAATATAACTTAAGGATTTTTATAAATTCCCTATCACAGACTTCAAATTATATTTCGAGTTAATATATTTTTTAAACATTTATTTTACGTCATGATTTATTAATCAAAATTAACTGTTTGGTAGGATGCCTCTCTTTTTAATTTAAAAAGAATCCAACATATATTTTTGGGGAAGAGTTTAAACACACAAATGATATCAAGATATGGATCGTTCATTTACTATTTTACATAAGGGCATTCACGTAGGCAGTGCGCGATATAAGTCATATCATTATATACTATATGACTGTTTAGAAATATTCGTATGAATCTGCTATGAATGAATGTAATGACATAGATACCTTATGGAATATATCATCTCCTTGAAAACATATTAGAAGGTCTGCAAATTTAGGAGATATTGCATGTGTAGAAAGATGTATATCACCGAAAAATATTTTGATTATTTAGGTATCTATGTCAGAATGTTTTGAAAAAATAAATGCTTAGCACTATAATGGCTTCAGTTGAAACATATATATTTAGAACATAAAATTATTAAGAATAATATTTAAGATATTGATGTATCATTATTTTTATTTTTGTATTTCAGAGACGAAAATGAGTTGGCTTGAATTCAATGATTTACTTAAAGTTTCTTAACATTTTTTTTGAGACAAGAAATAATTTTTTAAGTTTGATGAAATATACTTGTAAAAGTGTTTGATTAATTTATGTGGTTTAATTCTATCATGACATTTTAATGACACCAGATGGTTCTGTTGCTTTTATCTTCAGTTTAAAATCCGGATATATCATCTGTATTTCGGATGAGTTCACATTTTTATAAAATAAACACTTCAGCAATTAACTGAAAGTTAAAGTAATATCGGTATTTCAAAAGAAGAAAACTACAGTCAATATTTTAATGATGTTAAACTATACATAATGATCAATTGTTTTAACTGATTGAAAAACCACAAATTCCATTACAATAGAAATTTTATAACTTTGTATTTAAAATTGATGAAGTTGCACTCCCTTAATGCTAGTAAGAAAAATTCAATAAATTATTTTAACACAGTTTTACTTTTTTATTACAAAAATCAATGTTATTTACTTATTTTCTTATTGCCTTATAAATATATGGAAAATAACAGTGTCTTTATTTTCAGCATTCGTAAATACTGTTGGTCACAATAACAGAATGAAACAGATTCTTTTTAAAAATAATGAATGATTATTGTATACTTAAGCTGTAATTGTTTTTATTATGGTTTTTAAAGGTGTCTAGTTTGAACATTAAATGCCACTCTTTTCAATAAACAAACTAAACTGATTGATGGCTTTTTATAATTACAAAATAACTTTGGATATCCTGACTTTTTACAGCTCCCTCCTTCGGTGTTAGTACTTGCATACTTTTATTTAATTTGATTTAAAATTTTGTAATCAGTTTTTCATTCACTTTCTGTTGTGCTAGAGTTTTGAAATTCTATACACTTATGAGTTCCTGGATTCAATGATGTCGGTGAAAAAATACTACATGCATTTACATGCTATTTTGCTGTGTTTTAGTTCTATTTAACTCTTTTATTTTTCCTTTATACTATCAATTTGCCTTTTTATGTTTTATTTTTTTTAAAAAAATAGAACAGATTTAAATACTGCTTTGACGAGCACATACAAAAACATTATTATAGTGTTAATTAAGCACATTGGTGTAGCTAGGATTGAAGACTTCGGCATTAATAGTGAAAAGAATAACTATGTTCAGGAGTGGCGTTAGGTTCTGCCAGACGGGGGGGGGGGGTGTTATGATTTTGAGGTGGCAGGTCGCGTATTTTGGATGAATGAGTTGGCGGAACTTTATAAACACTTATTTAATCTACATCTAGCACACACATTCATAACACTGTAGCTGATATATATACATATTTACAAGATGACGCAGAAGATTTGATAACATCGCCATATTGATAGCGTGATAGCTTCGATAATAATAATGTAAAAATGTTGCCAGTTCTGAATTGTTAATAAAAGAAAGATTAAAGATAGTCTAGATGTTCAATTCAGTTCTTATAGGAAAAATATAATAATTCTCCCTTACTTAACAAGTTAAATGCTAAATAAAGAAAGTCAAATTTAAGATAGATCATAATCTTGCAGATATGCTGGTGGACGTCTAAATCTTGCAGATCTCCGGATAAGCGGTGAAGACCTCTGCTGTTCGTCGTTGTCTCCTAAATCTCGATCTGTAGTTAACTTGTTCCTTTGAGTAATAGGACGGTTGATAAATGGATAATAATCAGGATTGTAGTCTTCACTAAAGGAAGGTTTCGAATTGGAAGCATTGGATATTACTTCTGCCTTTTGAATTGCAGATTTCTGCATTTGATTGATGTGACGCTTACTTCTCTTCCTTCATCTAACTTTACGATGTAATGCAGATGACCAAGTTTTTGAGTAACAACTCCGAGTTTCCAATTAAGTTTATTGTTGACGAAAAACTTTGTTCGTACTCTCTCCACCACTTGAATTACACGAGTACGAGGCTTTATCTTTTGTTCAGATTTCATTTCGTAGAGTGGGAACATTGCATCCAATTTGATTCGAATCTTCCGATTTAAATACATTTCTGCTGGTGACTTGCCATTTGCTAAAGGAGTAGCTCGATATCGAAAAAGAATTCTTTGAACTTTTAAGTGTATGGGAGGATTTTCAGAAGTCATCAACTTTAATTTATCTTTCAAGGTCTGAACATTACGCTCGGAAAGTCCGTTTGTTGCCGGATGGCCAGGTGCGATAAATTTTTGCTTTATTCCATTCGTACAGCAGAAATATTTGAATTCTTCATTAGTAAAAACCGAGGCATTATCAGAAACCGTAACTAAAGGATATCCATGCGTTGCAAAAATTTCATTAAGTAACTTCATGGTAATTTCCGAATTAGGTGATCTTTGTAACACTTTAATTTCTACCCATCGAGATTTTGCATCTACAACAATTAGGTAATGAAATCCTTGAAAGTGTCCTGCATAATCGATATGAATTCGATCCCAATTCTTAATTGGTAAATCCCAGTGATGAAGGGGTGCCTTGGCAGGACTGTGTTTTACTGAAGAGCAATCTTTGCAAGATTTGACCAAGTTTTCTATATCTTTGTCGATATTCTTCCATATACAGTAGCGTCGCGCTAACTGCTTCATTTTCGTTATTCCAATATGTGTTGAATGTAACTCATTCAAAACCGTAGGTTGAAGGGTTTTTGGTATTACAATACGATTATTCCTAAATAAAATGCCACTATCTAAAATGTAATCACTGTTTACCGGACTTGATAAAAGTTCTCGTTTGATCTGTGCCAACTCCTGATCTTTTTCTGTTTCTTGTATGATAGCATCTGCAGTTAGATTTTCACTTGATATTTCGAAAACAGCTGATGCGCATACTTGATGTACTTCATCATTTATAGATATATCTGCAGATATGCAATTCTGGTTAACAGGAGCTCTAGATAAGCAATCCACATTTTGGTTTTCCAATCCTTTTCGAAATTTGACTGTGTAATCAAATCCTGCTAAAAAGGAGGCATAGCGCAGAAGTCGAGCCGATGTCATTTTTGGAAAGCCAGTTTTAGGGTGGAATATTCTGGATAAGGGCTGGTTATCTGTTATGAGAACGAAGTGCCGGCCATAAATATAATTGATGAAATGGGAAACTCCAAAAATAATTGCTAAAGCTTCTCTATCAAGTTGAGAGTAATTTCTTTCAGCCTCTGTTAGGGAACGGGAAGCGAAAGCGACTGGTTTTTCCACATTGTCGACGATGTGCGGTAATACAGCTGCAACTCCCACTGGGCTAGCATCTGTCGCTAAGGTAACAGGTAATTCTGGATCGAAGGGTACTAGTACTCTGTCACTGGATATTTCTTCTTTGAGCTTAAGAAAAGCTTGTTGACATTCCTTATTCCAGTAAAATTTCTGATTTTTACGAAGGAGTTTACGTAAGGGATAGGTAATAGTAGAAACATCTGGTATGAATCTAGAATAGTAAGTAACCATACCTAAAAATTGTCGAAGTTCTTGAACATTTCTTGGTTGCTGCATTCGGATGATAGCTTCAACTTTTGATGGTGATCTTGAAATTTTATTGTTCTCGACTACATGACCTAGATATTCGATTCTTGTTTGAAAAAATGTACATTTCTTGATGTTCAAGTGTAAGTCATACTCACGTAACCTTTCTAGACAAGCAAAAAGGTTCTGAGAACATTGATCTTTAGTTGTACCATGAACCACAATGTCATCGAAATAAGCTATAGTTTTGGGTAAACCATTCAGAATTTGATCACGTAATTTTAGTTTGATAGTGAAATTAGGTACACAACCAACTTTTTGTTCGAATACTTCTGGAAAATGCTTTTCAATATCAGTGATGTTTTGGATCGAAAATATTTCATTTTGAATGTCGTTGTCTGTGTTTTGATCTATTTCATTTAGATTAATTTTTAAATGTCTGACCCAGACTCTTCCTAATAAAGGATCAAATCCATCAGGTACTATATACAAATCCTCAAAGGATACGTGACCCTTGTGTTCCACTTTTACTCGCACTTTACCGAGAGGTAAGAATACATTCGCAGTATAGGATCGAAATGCGATTCCGGTTGGCTCAAGTTGCCTTTTTATACCTAATCTTTCAAATTGATTGTCCGGTATGAGCGTATAACATGCGCCCGTGTCAACTTCGAACTTTTGATAACGATTTTCTATTTTGACCGAAATAAAATATTTCATTGCATCTGCTGCGGATTCTGAAGTACGGTTATCGTAAATGTCGACGATCGCATTTACACCAATGTCTTGATACATTTTCACATGGTTAGTTGCTAGTTTTGGACTATTTGATCTGTTAGCATTTAATAATGTTTTGATGCAGACCTTCTGTACATGTCCAGTAGATTTACATGCTCTACATTTCAAATGATTTGGATTTGATCGACATTCTCTTGATAAATGAGAATTGTTTCCACAGCGCAGGCACAAATTATTTATACCAAGTTTTTCGAAATCAAGGAAAGGTTTCTTAGTTTTCCTACGATAATTTGATGATAAATCCTTCTGATTTGTGGTTTGATTTCTAAGGGATGTTTTTACACTTTTCGACTCTCGATTACGTTTTGTGATTTTGTTGATATCCTCCAAGCCTGTTGTATTCGATTGCGATAATTCGCGACAGTCTATTTTTGACGTTTCAAGCGCAATAGCTTTATCGACAATTTCATTAAAATCAGTTAATTCAGATTGTAATATCTGTTCTTTGATCCAACTGTCCTTAATACCGCGAATAAATTGAGCTCTTAGAAAAATATCAGCTACCGACACGTTTTTACTGCATTCACAAGCAACAGTAAATTCACATTCCGCAATATCACGTCGCAAATCAGCCACATAATCCGAAATGGAACTGTCCTGTTTTTGATAAGTCGATAAAAAGTAATGCTGTGAAACTAAACAGCTTCTCTTTGGTGCTAAATGATTTTCCAACACTTTAAGTAAGTCATCATACGGCAGTTCGTTAGGAGCTTTTGGCGCAATTAAAGCTGCCAAGATGTTGTAATTCGATGCGCCGATAGAATTAAGTAATATTTGAGCACATTTATCTTTATCTTGAAAAACATCTTTCATCATTAAGTAATTTTCGAAATGTTGCATATAATATTTAAATTTCTCTTTCTTAGGTTCATAACTTTCAAAAGGCGGAATATGAGAAATGGTTATAACTGGAGTTTCTTTTAAAGCAGTCGGTTCTGGTTTATCTTTCGATAATAACCGCTCAATAAGCAGTTGTTGATTTTGATTCATAGCATCGATTAATGCTTTAAATTATTCCGCATCCATCAGGAATTAATGACAGAATGGCAAAACTACTTTCGAATAAAGATGGATAAACAAAGTACTTCACCTCGTCGCCAAAACTGTTATGATTTTGAGGTGGCAGGTCGCGTATTTTGGATGAATGAGTTGGCGGAACTTTATAAACACTTATTTAATCTACATCTAGCACGCACATTCATAACACTTTAGCTGATATATATACATATTTACAAGATGACGCAGAAGATTTGATAACATCGCCATATTGATAGCGTGATAGCTTCGATAATAATAATGTAAAAATGTTGCCAGTTCTGAATTGTTAATAAAAGAAAGATTAAAGATAGTCTAGATGTTCAATTCAGTTCTTATAGGAAAAATATAATAGGGCTCGACCTGCTAAATTAGTCTCAACTTTTCGCCAGATCTTTATTTATCTACTAGATGAATACTCCGTTGCGTGAGGGGGTACAAAAATTTTCTCCGACGGGGGGACACCATCCCCGACAGGGGGCCCTGAGCTCCCCGGTCCCTTCACTGGCACTATGCTATAACAATTTACTGCATTGTGGTTCTACAATATTGCTAAATTATCTTATCTGATTTTTTTTATTGGATGTACTCTTTGGAATATTTGTAACACATTGGAAAATAATTCATTTTCAAATACTATTTCAATTTGATTGTGAGTATGTGGCGCACCGTGCTACGCCATCTTACTCTGATGTATATTAGCCAATATCCGCCTCCGGACATTAGGAATTCCTTTTGTCTAGTGGTTAGGATCTTCGGCTTGTTACCCAAAGATCCCCGTTTCTATCTTCCCGCCGCCAAAGTGGTGACCCTCGGACAAAGAACACGCAACAGCAACTTTCAGTCCCACTACTAGATGGCAGCACCAAATATCAGGTCAATCCCATCTTCTGCTACATTCGCCAGATGGCAGCATGACAACTCCTACAGCAACGCAGCTCTCCCAATTCAAAGCCTGTGACATATTTCACAGCACAAAGTCTATGACACATTTCATAGCACAAAGCCTGTGACGCATTTCACAGCACGCAAAGTCTATGACCATTTCATAGCACAAAGTCTGCTATAGTCCAAGACAACTCAAGAATGTTATACAGTGGAAGCTATGGATGGTATTCTTCCGCCAAGTGAAATAGTCCTGCAGTTATTCTAATGTATCTTAAAAGAAATTGACATATTTGAACAGAATTTTCCTTTAAATAAGAAAAACCGATATTTTCTGCAATAAAAATCTATCTTCTAAACGTATGTTATTTAATTTCTTAAATGTTTCTTTTCCCGCCTTTTGTCGGAAATTAAGAGGTGCCAAATGACCTTGGGAGCATTCAGGGAAAAAGCTTTTTTTCTGTCTCTTTGGGGATCACATTTAGCGAATAATCTCTCTTGATGCTGGCGTGGATCCCTCAGAAAACGTATCAGAATTTATTGCTGTTAATTTCTTTTTTATCATTTTTATATCGTAGCAACTTCTAAAATATCGCTGCTTTTGAAATTATTTATTGATCTTATCTTTTTCCAGTATTTGCATCAGTTTTTGTGTACATATATATAACAATATACATCAAAATAAAATTGAAATATATGAAAAGTGAAATATGAAGGCGATGCAAGAAACTCAAAGAAATCAAAAGAAAATAAAAATATATCATAATAAAAAAGAGTACACATGAGACAAAATATTGAAAAAAGAGGGAAAGTGAAACAAAAGGTTGTGTTATTGGTATTTTCTCCAATATTAAATAATTTTCCCAACATTTAAAAAATGCTGAAACAAATTTTCTTTAATGGTTTTAATACAAATTTTTGTATGTTTGGATGTACAATTTATATTGTGTATGTAAATTAATACTTTTGATATTAATTTACATATATATATATAGAATGCTGCCCAGCATGTAACACAATATATTATTTTTTGCATTTTATATGTTTGGCTCAATCTGTTTATTTATAAAACTAAATGTTAAACTCTAGATTTAACGGATTCATTTGTGCGCAACTTTATCCAAAAAAATATTTGCATACAATGAAAAATATTATAAGAGTGTTAAGAAAAATATTTAAAATAGAATATGAAGCTTTCGGTTTTGCTGTATAATATAAAACATTCAATGTACTTTTTGCTTTGAGAACGAAACGTTGGCGCACACGAAGCAAAGAAAATCTACTTCTGGTTCTTGGCGAATTCTAACAGAAAGTAACCCCAAAACGCGTAGGAACACCAACTACGTCATTCATCGGTGCAGCGCCTGAAGCGCACCGTAATCTCTGTTATCTTCTTGGCCTGTCTTTGATTATAGTGCCTGCGCACCACCAATCTGGGCAGCAATCTGCGCATATGCACGCAGCACATCGCTTCCTTGATATTCAGATCTTGAACTTGAACTTGAATTAGTGTTACGGGATTTGAAGCAACAAAGGCTATTATCCCCTACTTCCAATTAGATGCAGTGCTAAACGTTCCAAAAAAGACTTGAGCAGGTAGTTCCAAAGCAAAGGTTAACCCAGTCCTTGTCAGTATCAAATCAATCCCAGCGGAAATTCACAGGGTGTTTAAATGGAGAATAAACAATGGATCCGAAACACTTGTTGCCAAATAGATGCAGCTAATCAATGTCGAAGTACTTCAGAGTTTGAATAAAGATGAGAAGTTTATTCTTGTTGACGAGAACATGAGACAAAAGTACATCATAAGTGATGTTTGCAGAAGCTATATTTAATTTTCTCCAGAGTGTAACTCTGACAGATGCATATTTTTGGCACCTTAGTAGAATGTGAGAGATGTCATTTATTTCGTTGCATACTCTGCACAAAGGATCGGAATGGAGGTTGAATCTAGAAAGAAGACCTGGGGTTGTAATAGTTTTGCTAATAATGCGAGCAATTAATCTATCTTGTACTCGGTTACCAGTCCATTTAGAAATGGTTAAAATGTCCGGGAAGTTTCCAATTAATAATTGATATTTACTTTTATGGTAGTTTTCTTCAGTTATTTGGAATGATTGCTGTTTGAGGTGGGAAAGAATGTCTTCTGAGGCAATCCAATCTATGTAAGGTGAAGAGTCTGAAACTTGCTTTGCGATAGAGTCTGCCTTTTCATTCCAAGAAACCCCAGAATGACCAGGAACCCACATAAGTGCAATTTTTTGATTAAGATTTTTCCGGATATGGATTTTTGCAGCTAGGCTCTGTATGACTTTTGGGGAGTGAAAGGATATATTTTTCAAAGACGAAAGTGCCGAAAAACTGTCTGAGAGGATTAAAATATCTTTTTCCGGAATAACGAGTTCATCCAATGCTTGGCATATCGCTTAGACTTCAGCAGTGAAAACGGAGTTTAGAGGGTGAATACGATAACAAAATTGCTGTAAGCAAGAAAAACCCGCAATGGAGGTGTGACAATGAGATTTAGAACCGTCAGTGGCGATGATAAAATGATTTGGGAAAAGTCTTTGGATGCAATCAATGAAATCAGAGGAGATTATTGAAGAAGGAAGTTCTTTGTTTTGAAAATAAAAGTCTTTAAGAAAAATTTCACATGCGTTTGGGTTGGAGTGTGGAAAAATGGGAAGAGATATTATATGGTCTGGAATGCAATTGAGGTTGCGAAAAGCGATTCTGAGAGACTCTGCATCTTTTTCGACCAGTTGTGAGTGAATTCTATCAGGTGTATGGAATAACGCAGAAAAGGGTTGAGTCGCGAGTTGTTTAATAAAAAATTGTATTGCTAACCGCTTGATTTTTCCTGACAGAATTTCCTGCCCTGCTAGCTTAAGCAAGATAATATTAGGAGTCCAAATTGGAACTCCGAGGGCTATTCTGAGGGATGTAGTTTGTATGACATTACAGGATTTGAGGTGTGTTTCTGAAAATTTGTTAATGATTGGAGAGCTATAGAAAAAAAAGGCTAAGGATACTGTTATTAGTAATTGTGATTAAATGTTTGGTTCTAGGACCATTTCTTTTATAACCAAGCATCTTAAGACCATTAATTTTTTTAAGCGCTTTATTTCGTAAACTTCTGAGAATCTGTCCGTTTTGATTGTATTTTGAAAACTGGATTCCAAGGTATTTGATCGATTCACTCCATGGAAGTGGAATACCAGCATAAGTTATACGTGGAAAGGAGGTGACCTGTTTGTTTGATAATTCAATTATTGCGCTTTTTTCCGGGCAGATAGTTAATTTCCAGTAACAGCGCCATTTATAAATAAGTTCCAAAGTATTCTGAATTTTTGTTTGGATATAGGTTAAAGAGTGGTGGGAGCAATAAACAAAAATATCATCGGCAAAAATAGAACATTCAACATTATTATCCAGAGTTTCGAAAAAATCATTCATAAAAATTACATAAAGAATGGGTGAAAGCACAGATCCTTGTGGTAAGCCTTTAAAACTAGTTTTTGTATTTGAAAAAGAGTTTCGCCATTTAATCTGGAAAGACCGTTCCTGTAAGAAGTGGTGCATCCACTTAGTAACTTTACCAGAAATACCTAGCTGAAGGCATTTGAGAATGAGAGCATCAACATGCACAGAGTCGTAAGCACTTTTGATATCCAGGCTGACAGCAACAAAATTTTTTTTTTGTTTTTACGGGCCTCGGAAATCGCTGAGTAAATTTTATAAATGGCGGTATGGTTATCTCTGAAAGGGAGGAAACCATGTTGGTTTGGGTTCAACTTTTTCTGACTAGTGAGGAAATGGGTTATACGATGCGCTAAAATACGCTCGAAGATTTTACAGAAAACAGAAGTAAGGGCTATTGGTCTGTGTGAAGTTAATTTAGTTTTATCTTTATTGGGTTTAGGAATCGGAATAATGATAGTGTGTTTCCAGACTTTGGGAAGAACAGAAGAATCAAGTTGTTGTTGCAACATACCAAGAATTTTTAAAAGGGAGGCATCATCAAGATTTTTGAACCAGATTGATGGAATGTTATCTGCACCTGTGGAGTGGAGTTCTTTGTCTTACTAATTGCTCTTTTGAGCTCCCAAAATTCTATATTTCTGTTCAAAAATTCATTGTCAGTGCTATAATCCAAAGGAATAGGCTGTACTTCATGAGAATAACTTGAAAAATGGTTGGCGAATAAGTTGCTCTGCGTTATGGGGTTGGTTACATACCTATTATTATGAAAGATGATCTCATGACTTTTAACATTGGGATTTGTATGACTTGATAATTTGTTCAGTATTTTGAAAAACATACGAGGGTTTCGAGAGATTTGACTGATACTGTCCCAGTAAGTGTCTTTGGCTTTTTTAAAATGAAATTTAAACTTACTTCTGTATTTCTTATATTTAATCCACTCTGTAGTCTCAATACTTCTTCTGGCTTTATTCCAGGCAAGTTTTTTCAGACGACTAAAATTATGACAAGCGGCGTTCCACCAAGGTGGATAATCTTTATCAACTAGAATTTTGTTTGCTGTATGGGCACTGAGGGTTCGAGAAATTTGGTCTGTTATCAAATCAATACTAGGTTGGTTTGTTGTATTAAAAATGTCTATTGATGTTTTAATGATTGGTTTCCAGTTAATAGTTTTAATAGTATGGGTTGTGTTCTGAAATTTTGACCAGGAAATTACAATGGGGATATGATCGCTTTCAAAAGTACAGTCAAACACGTAACAATCAATTTCATTATAAATCGAAGCCGAACACAAAGTGAGATCAATGATCGATGAAGTATGAGGATTAGAAATATGAGTTGGAGCAGAGGTATTAAGCAGGGAAAAATCTGAATCGTTTAGCCAATCAACAAAACTTTCGCTGAGTGAGGACTGCGAACTTGCCCCGCGCCCCCCAAAGAGGATGATGGAGGTTGAAATCTCCAAAAATAAAAGTCGGGATGCTAAGGGAGTCGAGGAAATGTTTAATGGAAGCAATGTTGAAACCATGCGGTGTATAAATGTTGATGATAATGAAGTTTAGATTTTTAGATTGGACTTCTACAGCCAAGACTTCCAGATTTGGGTCATTGTCGATGGAATAAATCACTCTACCAGGTATATTTTTGGGAATACCAATGAGTAAACCGCCACCAGGTCTGTTGCTTCGATGAGTTCGAAAAAAATTTTATTAGGATGAGACAAATTATCGTCTGCTTTAAGAAAAGTTTCCTGAAAGATCCAAAAGTTTGCAGTAGAAAAAGGAGGTTGGTGAAGCCAAATCTTTTTATTACTCAGACTTCGACAATTCCACTGCACGAAAGACATGGAAAAATTAAAAAACTGCTGTTAGCACACCTGAGAATGCAAAGATGAAAAAAAAAAATGCAACTGAAAAAATGCACCAAGACTTTAACAAGAAAGGTAAAAGGAGGAAAAAAAACAAAAGCAGCCAAACCTGAGGACTGAAAAAAACAAAGAAACAAAAAACACAGAGCATTAACTCAAAGACATCTGCTCAGCTTCGCTGGAGCCCCCAGCATCCCAAGTAGATAAAGTGCTAGAAATCTGATTAAATTTGCTCAAAAGTTTCTTCTTACGGGCTGGAGATAAACTCGGGTCAACGGATTGTTCGAGGAGTTTGAAAAAATTTTGCATTATACAGTTCATCGATTTTTGAAGCATATCGGCAAAAATTTGCATTTGTTGTTCAAACCTGTCGTTTACTGCTTTTAGGAGATTCTCAAATTTTGCGTTTAGAGAATTTTCAATGTTGGGTACAACTGGCAATGTTTTGACGGAATCCGCGTATTTAGCATTTTTCTGCCGAAAGATACGCCTAGCTTCACCTATGGTTATGTGGTTGTGACACTTTAGTTCTAAGATTTTCTGTTCCTGTATATAAACAGGACACGATCGAGATTTCGCATTATGAGATCCGCTGCAGTTGACACATTTTGGCGGTTGTTGGCACGGGCCGGTGTGATCACCTCCACAACAGAAGCAACTATTGGTCTTATCACATGTGCGTGTTCCGTGCGTAAACACAAAGCACTTATTGCATTGTCGAGGCCTGTCTACAAACGGTTGGGTGCGTTTTCTGATAAACCAGAGCTTTATAAATTCGGGGACTGTAGTACCAAGAATGGTGATTAGGACTGGGGAAATGACTTTGTTGGAATTTAGTTTCACAAAGCGCCTCAATTCTACAACTAAACAATCATTCTTATCTTGAATTTCATTTGCAAGTTCCTCTAAGGGGGTTGTAGTGGGTATGTCTGTGATCAAAAAGCGAGCACTTATATTCTCCCAAATTACGTCTGTGGAGACATCCGTATCCATAAACTTTGTTAAGGACAGCAGTTGTACTGCACAGATCGGATCTTTAGTCGTAAACTGTATTTTACCCTGACGGGTATGTCGCATATTGTCAATTGACTGATGACGGTTGATTGTTTTCTTAATAAAGTCTTGAACCAGAAACGGGTTGGTCTGGGGCATCTTCTTTGTCTTATCGGCATTTGAAACGATGATGTTAATCTCCTCATATTGGCGATTTCCTAAACGCATAACCAGTTCATTAACGGACGTTCCACATTTCATGTAGATACTGTTCGATCTATCAGCCATACTTGGATGTTCTATGGGGTCTAAATTGGATGCATAGTCTGACGACACAACGGAAAACTCGGAGTACACCTTGCCTTTAAAAAGGGATCACAAAAAACAGATAAGCTTACCTGTTTACTCCTTACTTACAATAATAATAAGAAGGAAGAGAAAAAAACAAACACCGCCAGGAGAAAAGACCAAAACTTCGGACCTCTCAGTACTGAACAGCACTTGGCGCAAAATAATCAAATTGAGGTAAACAAACAAACACTCAATTCCAAAACAAAAACCAATAATAAGTTAAGCGTACAATTTCTAACTTGATATTCAGATAATATCAAACAAGCTGGGGGTTGCTCCTGTGGCGCACCGTGCTACGCCATCTTACTCTGATGTATATTAGCCAATATCCGCCTCCGGACATTGGAAATTCCTTTTGTCTAGTGGTTAGGATCTTCGGCTCGTTACCCAAAGGTCCCCGTTTCTATCCTCCCGCCGCCAAAAGCATTCTTTCATTCGCTTCAGTTAACTATTATCATAATTTATTGTTAACCCCAGTAAGTTATGTTATGGTACTAGACACACATTGACCAATGAGAAGGGCTTTAGTAGAGATAGCACTTGCGGACTGGTTCTGGTTGTCTTAAATAGCTTTTCTTGTAAGCTTGTATTCAAATTTAGTAACGTAATTCTATTAACCTAATAATATTAAAAGACGATTTGAATCTAATCAAAAAAAAAAAATATTTGTGCGTGTGTTTCATTTATATAAATAATTCCAAAAAGTATGTATGCAATGCATGCAAAAATGTACTAAATAATTAAAAAGTAAGAATTTAGTTGCTTTCTACAATGTTCATATCTTTTTAATGTTAAATAAAAAAAAATTTCATATGAAGATTTTCATTATAAACCTCACTTCCTTATATTTTATTTCCTGTTTATTGTTTTTTATTTCACATAATTTATAAGACAAATCATAAAATTCTATTATATATTTAATAGTAACATGCCACTTCTTAATTTATTAAGACACTGTATTCCCTCTGCCATTTTGTAGTAATGTCCTAACCTAATAATTTGAAGGCGATTGCATATCGATATGCTGTACTATTTATGGATGGTAATCATCTATCAATCTTACAAATGTATAACCAATTTAACCTTTTTCCTTTGATAGGAATTCCTGTTAAAGGCAAATATTGTTATTTAGCAAACGCTTTTCGAATAATTTAATATAATGAATTTCTTGTAATTGTAGCAGTAACACTCAAATCACCAAGATGAGAGGCACAGGAGGTTTAAGATTTATTATATTGCGAATATCATAACGATAGAGCAACGAACACACAGCTGTAAGGATGTAAGCATGAAGGTATGTTCTCCGGCGTATGCTCCAGAACGGGGTTCTTGGTTTGTGACGGGTTAACAAAAATAAATCTGCCTTCGTTTCAAAATGCTTAAAATGTAAGAAAAAATTGCCATCCGGAGATGAACTAGAAAATTTGCCGATCCAATTCGGTCAAGAGAAAAAAAAAATGGCACTCTCCTAGAAAGGCCTCCATATTCTTTTTTCTTACACACAGCTCTACAAACATAAGCAAAGCACACAGGTGTTGCCAGATTTAAAAAAAGGAGATTTTAAAAAGATTACTGTTATTATTTTGATTATTTACAATAGTAATTACTCATGGAAATGATTGGGGGGTTCTCCTTTTATCGTTTTTAAATAGATCAATCTATTAATGGTCTAACTTATTGTAACTCTTGTACTAAACTATGACATTCCATGGAATTAAAGATGCGCGCACAATAGATTTTTATTATTGAATGAATACATCCAAAATATAACTTATATGAATTTACAAATCTCAAAATAAATATAAGAGGTATTATATGTAACTACATAAAAGATTGGTAAATTTGCTCTTTCAGGCTAGTCTTTGTTAAAAAATTTTTTTGATAGTGTCACTTTTTTTCAAAATAATAATTTCAACTAGCTTTTGTGTTGTAATTATATTCAACTCATTCATATATTTTCCTTCTTTATTATTTTATGAACTTTTCTTATTATAATTACTATGTTACTATCTTCTTTATTTTCTGCAACGATCTATAATATTATCTGTTACTTTTATAAATCAAAATTATTAAAGACGTTTGTTAAGATATCTAAGGTTGAAATTTTTTTCTTGCTTTTTAATAAGAGTGACCGACAGGGAGCCGTTTTTGCCCGTATGTTGTGGTGCTAAAGTTAAAATAGTAATGTCCGGAGGTGTCAGATCATTCATTATCTATTAAAAGTATTTGGCGTTAAGATAGGGTGCTGGAAGTGTGGTTGCAAATGAAAGATGATTTAAATTATATACATTTAATTTACATTATTTACACCATTTATTTACATGACGAAAGCTTATGCGAACAACATCGCATCGCGTGGATACAATCTGGAATGATAACAATGTTGCCAGATACAAAAGATACATTTTACATTTCCATAATAAATGAGTGGCTTGACGCTAGCGCCGCCACACCATCCCCCTTCCTGGGAAAAAAATTTGGATCTATAATTTTTTAAGACACAAAATCTTGATACTTAGCCGGGAGATGAACTCGCCGACCAATACGTGTAAGTATAGGTGATTTTTCAGGCAAAGGCATAGCTGATTTTTCAGGCTCCTTTGCTGAAGGAGTGGGAGATGATGTGTCGACTCTAGGAGAGTCAAGTTTACTTTCAGAAGATTTAACATTGTGCAACAAAAGATGAGCTGGTTTAAGTCTGTCAATAGTCACAGTCACCTTTTCTGTTATCCTTGAGGATGATGAAATTTTTATCCGTTCGTGACAGAACTTTATAAGGTCCTGTATAAGGTTGCGACAAGGAAGGTTGAACAGCGTCCACACGCAGAAAGACATGGGAACACACACTGAGATCTCTGTATACAAAAGTAGGTTTTGCAGAATGATTTGATGTTGGAGTTGCTCGCAACTGCTGAATATGGGTTTTTAGTTTCTTTATGAAACCATTGTCTGCAGTCTGTGGTTGCTGTTGGAAGAAAAATTGACTGGGTAGGCAAAGATTTTCGCCTTACACCATTTCAACAGGGGAGCACTGGAGATCTTCTTTGAAGACGGTGCGAAGACCAAGCAAAACAGCAGGCAATGCCGACACCCAATGAACGGATGTGTGACACATAATGGCTGCTTTCAAGGTTCGGTGCCATCTCTCAATTGCGCCATTTGCCTGAGGATGGTAGGCAGCTGTGTGTGAGAGACGTATTCCGAAGGTTTTCGCCAGAAAGTGAAATACATCACTCGCAAATTGTGAACCTTTGTCTGTGGAGATCCGCTGAGGAACTCCAAATCGGGATATCCAACCACTATATAGAGCTTGAGCAACTGTTTCCGCTCGTATATCAGCAAGTGGCATAGCTTCAGGCCACCTGGAGAACCTGTCAATGGCTGTAAGGCAATAATAATAGGCCTTGTAATGAAGAAAGAGGACCTATAATATCAATGTTGATATGAACAAATCGCTGGTTTGGCACTTTGAACTCCACGAGGGGTGAGTGCACATGGCGAACGATTTTCGATTTCTGGCAAGCAATGCAAGATCTTGTAAAATTAACCATGTCTTGCTTCATCTTAGGCCAAACGAAACGGCTACATATAAGTCTAACTGTAGCCCGCACACCAGGGTGAGCAAGATCATGTAGGTTACGAAACACTTGATATCTATGCGTTTTTGGAATGTAGGGACGGATGATTTGCGTGGAAATATCACAATATAGCATCACATCCGTATTTGGAACTTGCAATTTTTGTAAAGTCATGCTAGTAGGCTGTTTAAGTAAAAGATCAAGCTCCTCCTCGTCGTCTTGTTGACTACGAGCAATATCTTCGTAAGCCAGAGGGTAAGTGGAAATACTTTTGATGCGAGAAAGAGCATCGGCTACCACGTTGTCCTTTCCACTAATATGTTTAATATCCACAGTAAACTGAGCAATGAAATTCAAATGATTTATTTGACGTGGTGAGAGTTTCTCAATTTTTTGTGAAAAAGCATAAGTGATTGGCTTGTGATCAGTTAAAATAGTAAATTTAGTTCCTTCTAGCAAATAGCGAAAATATTTTATGGATGCAAAAATAGCTAGCAATTCCCGGTCATATGCGCTGTACTTTTGTTCTGCCACGCTGAGTTCTCGGGAGAAAAACCTAATGGTTTCCAGGAATCGCCTTCGCGTTGCAGTATACAGCCACCAATAGCTCTGTCGGATGCATCCGTCATTAGAATTATTGCTGCGTTAGAGTTAGGATGTGCCAGATGAGTTGCTTCCTTAAGATCGTTAATACAATTTTGAAAAGCTTGTCCAGATTTGTCAGTCCAATCAAGTGGAGTTTTGTCGCGTTTTTTACATTTCAATAATAAATGAGTGGCTTGACGCTAGTGCCGCCACAAGTATATAAACAAATTAAGACGGAAAAGATGGTCTGCATTTTTAAGCAGAAATCTCGAACAGCACTTTTATATCTCATATACATATGGAAAATAAAATAATTCAAATGCTGTTTGCTAATTGCTACATAATCTTTTAATTTCATTACGTTCAATCTAATTAAAAGATCAATTTTGGGTCAAATTTATCGTTCAGTGTTATTTTGAATATTTTCAGTTCTCAAAACTGTTTAAATAGCATGACATGAGACATGATCATATGTACATAAACAATAATGAAAGATACATAACATCTCGTTCTTGCAGAGGAGATGTTTTCTTTATAAAATCTTGCCGATCATTGAAGTTTAAACTTTAAAATCCATAATCAATATGCCGATGAAATGCTGTCCAAAAGGCCACTATAGCTGAAGTCCACGACGCAAAGCGCCATCATGCGGCCGGTAAACTTGAATTTGAGAACGCTTTGAAGATGTAGGTACTATATGAATTTGTTAGACTGATGCAAAATTCATCCCGATACATCGATACTAAGAAATAGAAACTTTATACTGATATGATGGAAGGTTACTAATTCATACTTGAATGACAAAATGATTATAGCGAGACTCTAGCTTTTTGAAATTTTCACCTGTACCATCTTTGTGTCATGTAATTGAAGCGTGTATTTAATAATCAGAATTCTTTAAATTTGATTTTATCAACCTGTAAATAGATTTTGTAACCATAAATCATCAAATAATCCCAGATCAAAAAGAATATTACCCGAATAAAAGAACCAGAAATGTTAATATTTTTAGAACAAACTATCAGTTTCGTATTGCTACTGTTTTGAAGTAAATAATTTTTAAAAAATTTGGTAGTGCATTGCTAAGAGAAATTTCAACTATTTAAATATTTTAAAAATATTTGCTATACGCATCGTGTACATGAATCACGTTTCGCCTTTATGGCCTAAAATTTGTAACAAATAATTCATCCTGGTTTGTTTCCAACAACAAATATCTTGGTGATTTCAGTCAAAACTATCATCCAGCACTTACGAAAACAAGACACATCTTTTTATTCAGTTCACTTTATCCCATTTTTATCCTCCTTCTTCATTGAAAACTCTCCTCATGGCTTATCTTAACTTGTTATTTATCTTTGGTATTGTTTGAACGCTTTTGTTTTTTAGATCACAGCATACTAACGCAAGTTCGAAATTCTTTTGCATTGAAATGAAAGATGTAGAAAATAAGCAAGATGAAAGGAAGAAGTATGGTGATATTAAAGGAAGTCTTGTTTCACAGCATTCACCCAAAGACAAAGTCCTCTTATCCTGTAAGCAGCAAAATTTCAGATTTCCAGTAAGATTGCTCTTTGGCGAGATGAGGAGAACCAGTGCTTTCCAACGAGCTACGAAAGTGCATAACCTTCCTGTCTTTCAACGAAGCCTTTAAGTACAAACTTATCCAAGGTAAACCGCGAATACTCCCTCCAAATATTTTAAACAAAATCAAGTCAAAAAGAAATATAGAAAACTTTGGCAGACCACCTTTTTCACTACCCCTTCAAAAGAAAATTTACACAACTGCAAAATTAAATTAGAAACTAAATCAACGAATACGACAATAATGCATGGATAGAACTTTTTGGAAGTCTTAACCTAGAAGACAATTCTCTACTCTAATTCAACAGAAAACTCACGAGAAAGTTAATTCCCACTCCTCCCATCTTGGACACGGACGGTTTAAAGTGCACGTCGCTGGGCAAAACTAATGTCCTTTTTTCACTCGCGAGGAAATTCTTTCCAAAATAATCCTGAACCCTACAGCAATATTCAAATCAACCTGATTACCGTTTCGTCAAAACAGACTTTGGAGTAACTTTCCATATTCCCCGTTGAGGGGCGCTGTGACCTCTTCGAGCTCACTCGCCTTTCATACTATACAGGGCAAAACACTAAGCCCGCGGAAAAGTAGTTTATTTTCTTGAGATAATTGACTCGATGCGAGATCGAATCTTTATTTATCATTGATCACAAAACAGAAAACAACTCACATGATTATATTTTAAAAATTTATATCATTAAAATAATATTTTTCAAAATGGTGTGATATGCGTTTTCTGCGAAAATATCTTTCGTTAATTGAATGCTGTCCGAATGTTATAGTAAAAGTATTCGACCGTTAAAAAGTATTCAAATGTGGCGTATTACTCGTGAACTAATGAAGTAGTTCATGAGTAATAAACTTTTGTTATAAAATTGGTGTCTAGTTATATATGCAACATCAAAACAAAATATATTGCATAAATTGGTTTGTATGATTTTTCATTCGCTTCTTGTTCACCTCTTGCGGAAACTTCAATAATCTGCGGATAAACCAAATGTTTGGCACAGAGTGGTCAAAGATGGACCTTGTGCTGTAAAACTCCAAACTCAGTACAATACATCACTGTCATGATGAACAAATTTGGAACTGAGTCGTGGTTACGTTTCCGGAGTAACCTTCCATATTCCCCTTTGAGTGGCGCTGTGATCATTTCGAACTAACTCCTTAACGGAGCACTGGCCTTTCATACTGTGGAAGGCAAAACACTGTACACGGATAAGCAGTTTAAATTTTCTTCAGATAATTTACTTGATACAAGATCGAATTGCATCTGAACTATTAATGTAGGTCGCCAGCTAAATACCAACCAGAGGTAGCTGTCATCGCTTTGCGCATGAAGCTGGGCAGAAACAACTGAGAGGAAGATAGAGGGAGATCGAGAAATGACGAGAATGATGGGTTGATTACGATGAGCCACACCAGTCATAAGCTGAACTAATTAATAACTGTACATAGCATCATTGTAAATAGCTTCCTAAGTATACTAATCGTGTAACATTTGTTTAGCATGAGTTAATATTGTAGTTCAGTTGAATGAATCGAGTAATCTATTATGGAACCCACTCACATCCAGGCGCGTATTAAAGGCTAGTCGCGCCTGGGGCCCCGGGTCCATAGGGGGCAATTAAATGAAGCGGTATTTTTTTAAATATCGCAATTTAGAATCAAATTAACTATCATTTTGGGATTTATAAGTGATAGAATGTTGCGTATAATACATTAGTTATTTATTTGATAGTTATACTTAAAGTGATTTTGGAAGGAAAAAGCGAATTACTTTTACATAATGAATCCTAAGTTATTTCGATAACACTACATGTGAATATTGAAGAAAACGAATTTCAGGTATAAATTTAAAATTACTGAATACAAAGCATATTAATTATTGACAAAAATTACTTAAACTGATTAATCAGATAATTAAAATCAAATAATAGAGTAATTGTAAAGCAATTTTTATTAACAAAAATATAGTTACTGTGTTTAAAAATTTACGAAATTATCTTATTTTAAATCATCATAACTGACAAGTTGAAATTTTCACAAATACATATGCGCTATACTTTTAGAGGGCCCCCAAGAACTTCAGCGCGTAGGCCCCCCAACAGCTTAATACGTCCCTGCTCACTGCCCGTTTTTTTAAAAATCTATATGATTAATATAATATTTTCAAATGTGGTGTGATATGCTTTTCATGTGAAAATCTCTTTCGATAATTGAATGCTGTCCATGTATTCGAGTAAAGACCATTAAAAAATATTCGAATGAACTAACCCATTTTGCCGCTAGCTGATGCTATCAGTGGAGATATTGCGTGGCGCATAGCCATTACATAACCAATGAAGTAATTCATGAGTAATAAACTATTATAACAAAATTTGTGTGCGCAAGGCCAGGTGTGGCCCCAAGTGGTGAAATATGAGTTAACGTTCTTATCTCGAAAACGGTACGAAATGAGGGAATAAATTGAATTCCAAAGTCATCATCTGCTTAATACGAAAAGACACCTTGTAGAAATCGATGTTCGGAATGGAGCGTTTAAAACGCGCATGTGTTTCATCTCGATTTCAAAGCTGTGACGTCACGAGCATATTCCATGCTTTTCAAATAGCAGCGTTTGAAAATTCCTCATCAAATTTAAAGCTCATCTATATTGGCCAACACCTTTATAGCAGAGGTGCTCAGGGAGGTTACAAGTGGTGTATCATGCGTCACTTAGAGGTCCAGTCAACTCTCTTTGCAAACCTATCATGGATGGATGGAACGTGCTTTTGCTTATTGACATGTACAATAGCTAAAAAGCATCACATTAGGGTGTTTATATAGCTCTTTAATTAAAATGGACATGGACTATATTTCTTTTCAATCGTTTATTTTAAACTTAACATAGGTATATAACAAAACAAAAGAGAGACTGTTAAATAGTAATTAATCATATATATTAAACAGTGGAAATAAACCACATTTTAATGATATACGATCTCGCTTAGTAGGAGATACAAATATAGACAATTAATTCACAATACCTCGCTTGATAGGAGGTAAATATGGTCTCCTGCTTAATAGAGGAGCACCGGCTTTGAGTCCAGCTATCAACAACTCTTCGCTAGAACTGGTGGGTTTGTTCTTCGCCACCCACTTGGGGAAGGCGCTGCAATCGAGACTAAACATCGCCACGCGTTGGAATCTTAATTCCAACGCTTACTGAATAACATTGTACATGAATTATACATATTCATCTATTAAGCATTTCTGATGAATTTTAAAGTTAAATTTCAGATATGAAAATTTCTTGAATACAATTAAAAAGAAATGAATAATATAAAAAACACAATTAAAACAAATGCAATACAAACAAATACCTAAACTACATTCATAACTCCAATATAAATACAGAAATATATGTTGCACAAATATTACAAGACTGGATTATAATATAAACTAAACAAATGGAATGAAACAATAGGTACTACAAATATAATTGAAACAAATAAAGATTATATGCTTGATTAGAAACAGACATTTAGTTATGTGTTTTAACAGGTAGTAAGCATACTCTTTAGAAATAGGCCTTTTAAGGTAAATTCTGGTGGTACGCACATTTACTACACGTACATATCCATCCTTACCAGGTATTACATCAATTATCTGACCAAATGCCCATTTGCACTTGTGTAAATTATCTTCTTTTAATATTACCAACATACCTGGTTTTCATTATTTTTTACAAATTGCCATTTCTGACGTTGCTGAAAATGATTCAAGAATCAGAACTCCACCTTTTCCAAATATGTTGGCAATTTTTCTACTCTTTTCCAACGAGAAAACGATTATACGAGACATTAATTAATTCTGGTTCCGCAACTGTGTTTATTGGTCGTCCAATGAGAAATGTCCTGGCGTCAAGGCCTCCAAGTCATTTATATCGGAAGAGATTTCATGATAGGCGTGAGTTTAAAATTCCTTCGATTTCTCAATAACGGTGTTAAATTCTTCATATGTTAAATTTGCATTTCCAATTGCCCTTCGAAAATGATGGCTTGAAGGACTTCACGCCAGCCTCCCAAAGACCGCCAAAGTTCGGTGAAACTGGAGGAATAAATTTCCATTTAACATATGAGGCCAAAAATTACTTAAGTATCGTCTGGATAATTTATCAATGAAGTTTTTCAACTCGGCTTAACCAACGAAATTTGTTGCATTGTCTGAAAAGAGTAGAACATTTACCTCTTCTGGCAAAGAATCTTTTAAAGGGAGATAAATGCTTCTGAAGTCAAATCAGTCACCATTTCTATGTGTACAGCTTTAGTGGACATGACACAAAAATTGCTACATAAACTTTAGAAGAGTGCCCTTCCGTTGACCTTTAAATTTCATAAGGAAGGGTCCGCCAAAATCAACACCTGTGTTAGAAAAGGAGCACTGACATAACCTTTCTGAGGAGGATTTCCATTATTTTAACAATGACAGGTTTATTTTCAAATAACGCAATTATGTACCACCTTTCTAGCTAAATTTCTCCATTAATGGGGCCAAAATTTCTGCCTAGTGAGATACAGAAGAGTTTGAGGCCAAACTATGCAAATATTTTATGGGATATGTTCCAAAATTAATCGAGTTAATCCTTAGCTGGTAATATAATTTGATGTTTTGGTCATAGCTACTTTTAGCATTAATGAGCCGACCCCGACTCAAGCAAGTTGTTATTATCTAGAAAAGGGTTCAGAGATTTTAGACAGTTTTACCTGGAAGCTGTCTTTCCTTTGAGATTGTTTGGATTTCACTTGGGAAATCTTGGGCTTGAGCCATCTCAGCATACAAACCTCAGCATCCTTTATATTCATCCGAAGAAATTGGACCACTTTTGGGCACAACACCCTTTTACAATTATAAATCTAAAACATAACTCAAGAATATTAATTAATTTCTATAATTATTACTAATTGAGATAAGTCGTGAAAATACAGAGTCACATTCAGAGTTAGTAAGAGAAGAACATTTTTTCAGATTGTTTCAATCACAGATAAAGTCATCTGTTATTGGATCTGACTAGAGAGCTCTTGAATTTCTATCCCATTCCTTAAGGCCAGCCACCACAAGTTCTTTAATTGAAGAGAATCCGAGTCACACCTCCAGAAATAAAATCCGCCGGATTCTTCCTCCGACGGCACATGCCTATCTGAAAATCCTTAGTTAGTTCTTGAATTGCCGTTACGCGGTGGCAAACAAATGTTTTAACACTTTTGGTGGTTTTTTTCATCCAAGCTAATACAATTGTAGAATCGGAATAGAGTAGTACAGCTGAAATTGTAAGATTAAGAGCCTTTATCACTCTCTCGTCAGTTGTGATAGCAACAGTAGTGCACAAAGTTCCAGTCTGGGAATTTCACTGGTTTAATTGGAGCAACGCGTGATTTGCTACATAACAGGAGGTAGACTTGATTCACTGATAAACTGCACATAAATTGCAGCTCCATATGCTGCAGAGAAGCATCTGCAAAAAATGGATGATAACCGTGTTGTCAGAAGGGAAGTCGAGGAATTCTAAGCTGCTCGATGCACGGAAGTAATGAAACAAATGCAATCCATGCACGAGTGACGTCTTCAGGCAGGGCTGCCTCAACCTAGTTTTAGTAACAGAGTCTTTGCATGAAAATCTTCCTAGAGACAACAGGACCATTAGACCAAGAGGGTCATAAATTCTAGAAATATCTGAAAGGATACTCTTAGTGTAAGAACTGCTGTGAAATAGTAACCTTAAATGAAAAACAGTCACTATTTGGTTTCCACAAAACACCTAAAGTCTTGACAGGTTTCATCTCTGCAGGGTTATTAAATTGATAATCACACTATTTTGAATGCTATTGAGGAGACTTTCATTGTTGGAAACACCATTGTGGAGAGTCATACCTCCTCTGCCAAGTAACTGAACAAGCTGTTGATGTTCTTTAGTATTTTAAAGAATTTGAGCCTGTTAAAATGTCATCCATATAGCAATCGACTGGACAATAATGGATGCATCTGAAAAGTGTCCTTTTGTCAATCGCTAATTGATTCAAAGTCCTAGTGCAAATAAGGTGCACTAGTTGTACCGTAAGTAATTTGTGTTACAGTAGGTAGTGGTGGTTGATCTGGGCCTTCTTTCCAGACTATTCTCTGCAAATCTCGTTGATCAGGGTGAATTAAAATCTGTCTGTACATCATGCGACATCAGCAGAAATACAAATTCATGCTCTGAAACGAATCATGCTGGAAAACAGATCTTGCTGAACTGTCCCACCGTTCAGTTGAATTTGATTCAAGGAAACTCCATTGGATGTTGAGAGCCGAAAAACCACACGAAGTTTAGTAGATGATTTTAAAGGATTATACACTCCATGATGCAGGTAGACAGAGAATTAGGTTCATGCGGCCTTAACTTCAGTCATATGACCTAAAAACCTTATATTCTCGCATGAAATCACAGAGAGAGTCTTCAACTTAGTATCCTTAATAAGACGCCTCCAAAAAATCTAAACGACGATTGGCATCTGTCCAGATTCGCCCAATTGTTTATCATTTTGTGAATTTTACAATATATCTGCCTTCCGGTGTTCGTGAATAGTTTTAAGAAGTGCTTTCGCACACGTCTTCGCTATTTAAAATTGAGAACTTTCTCCAACAGATTCAATATTCCAAAAATTTTGCATTGTTTTGTTTATATTCTGATTCCAAAAAAGACCACAAAATTCATTAGAACTTGAAATTTCATATTTACAAAACCACAATGTATCCAAAAGTCTCTTGTAGAATTTATAGAGTTCATCAAATGAAATTTGTTTGGTTTTAGCATTTCAAACAATAAATCTCCTTATTAAAGCATCTATTTTTATTAGGTTTCCAAAAATTAGGATCGCTAAATTTATGCTCTTGTAATTTAGAAATGCATTTAATCGTGTAAGGAGTTAAATTTGATAGATGGAACTACATAAACGGAACACATCTAAAAAATCATTTTCTAAGTTTGAAATCTCGACCTCCATTTTTTCTTTAAGAGCAATATTTGTTCCATTCAATCCCGAAACAGAATATATTTTCTCTTTTTTTCATTCCTAACATATCAGAACATTCGCTTGTAATTGCAATAACTTGACTGCCTGAATCAATCAATCGAATCAAAATCTGCTCTCCCAAAGCATTCTTAAAACATATTAAACAGGTTGGTAATATGCATATTTCAGACGATTGCGCAAGAGACAAGCTAGAATATACTTTCCCCTTTCGAACTACTAACGTCATTTATGTTCAAGGTCATCACCCCTTTCGGCGACGAAATATCATTATTATTTTTGCGGCGGAAGTTGCAGAAATTTCTATTTAATGCCTTCTTCTCTTCGTGAAGTAAAGATTATGCATCTAAATCTTAACGAAACATTTGAATTTGGAAGAACAAGAACCTGATGCTTGCGGAGGCAAGTTCACAAACTCGATGTGCTGATACAAATTTTTCCTTTCTTCTACGCTCATATTTTTGAAGCTTATGCATTTATACAAAGGATGAAAGTTATTGCAGCATATACGTGCTTTAAAATTGCCTTTATTATTTGATTTAATCATAGAGATTTTGTTTGATTGGATTATTTAAACTATTGTTTCTGCGCATTTTTAGCTGGAAAAGTAGTTTTCACCGCTGATGGAATTCGGGAAACACTTTCCAAATTGAACTTCGCCTTTCAAGAAAGGACATAAGGGAATCAGCTTGGAACTCCGAACTTTTTAGAGAAATTCAAACTGTCTTCTTGACTTTGTCAAGTTTTTGAAGAATAGTTAACTCAACAAAATTTCAGATAAATTATTTTGTTCTAATTTTGAACTTTGAATCTGAATGTTCTTCTTTTAATACAATCAATTAAAGAACGAAGCTCCCTACTGATTCTTGCTGTATTTTATCATAATGCAATATAGACAGAACATGGAAATCAATTAATAGTCTTTGATTCTCAAATCTTTCTTTAATGTCAAATAAGAATTAAAGTATCTTCAGTTGATTCTAATTGGCTTCTCCCTTGAGAGACGCCCAAATAAAACAATTTCTATCTAAATTATCATTATTTGACACGAGTAGTGAACTGGGTTTTAAAGATTCCATTCACTAAATTCTCCAGAGAAAGTTGGAAGCAATTTCTGGTAAACGTACTTCATTTTAATACTTTCAACAGTTTGGTTTTAGGATAAGAGGATTTTCGAGAATCAAGAATAGAAGTGATTCTTACCTCCACTTTCAACCGGCTATCCACCTGCTCAAAATCATTTTAGTATCTTGCAGTCCACTTAAATCTTTTATTAGGAAGAATTCGTTAACAGTTCATCCAATTTCTTCTGTAATTGTCCTATTTTTTTAATCTTTTTTGCAGTTCAGTCACAGAAGCTCTTTTCTGCGTTTTCAGAAATGTTTCGCTTCTCACACTTGATTTTATCGCGCCTTTTGACGATTGATTTTTTCTGCAGCATCAACAGTAGTGCCATTTTTCAAATATTTAAAGTTTAAATAGCCATCGTAATTAAATTTAATAACCATGGCCTCGACGGACCAAAATGTTTTCGATAGCTCTTTTTTAATTAAAATGGACATGGACTATATTTCTTTTCAATCGTTTATTTTAAAACTTAACATAGGTATATAACAAACAAAAGAGACTGTGGCTAAATAGTAATTAATCTATAATTATTAAACAGGAAATAAACCACATTTTAATGGCTATACGATCTCGCTTAGTAGGAGATACAAATATAGACAATTAATTCACAATTCTCGCTTGATAGAGGTAAAATGGTCTCCTGCTTAATAGAGGAGCACCGGCTTTGAGTCCAGCTACAACAACTCTTAAGAGAACTGGTGGGTTTGTCTTCACACCACCTGTGAAGGCGCTGCAATCGAGACTAAACACTAGGTAACAGAAAAGTTTAGATGTTCTGTAGAAATTCGCCCTCAAGTATGCTGGCTGGTTAATTTTTTATGTGGAATTTAAAAAAAAAGCCTGATTGATCAAGTATTTGAATTAATAACTGCAGTCCAAATATACTTTGTAGCATGAAGAAAGCCTAATAACAGGTAAGTGCTCCATTTTTCCACGTTTACTTGAGATACGGTTTTGGAAATCGCGACTAAACAAATGCGGGGTTTGTTCGTTCTATCCTTAAACTGTAATATGTACAAGGTATCTTTTGGTACTAAATAGATAATGCTCTACAACTTTACAATAAATTTTATCCTTGTAATCTATTACCGTTTACGAGATAAAAATGGCAATTCCAAATTTTGTTGCTTGATGGCGATTTAAGTTGTCAGCTGCATATTTCGTAGTCGCTTCAGTATATTTAGACACCATATTTTGGACTGTAGTAGTCTTTTTTCTGAAATGGCATATTTTGTGGACACCGTGTATATTGCAAAAATTATTAATGTACCTTTAGGTTTTAACGCATGATTAAAAAAAAATTTTTTTAACTGTCCGTTATAATAAATTAAATAATGACATTGTAGATGTGAGTGAGTTCCACTGTCTTCTGGCAACCAATATTTTAAGTCCAGTCACCATTCTTCCAGTCACCTCTCTCCTTAACCCCCTTAGCTCGTGTAGCAGCTAAACTTTAATTTCATTAGAATCGCAATATTTTTAAAATCTGGATACGGATGCTAGTAATGAAGGAATAGGAGCCGTGTTTCCCCAGATAATTGGAGAAAAAGAACATGCCATAGCTTACTTCAGCAAAAGCTTGGGTAAGCGTGAAAGAAATTATTGTGTTACACGTAAGGAATTAATAGCCATTTGTTAAATCTATAGAACATTCCATTACTACCTTCTATGGACGAGAATTGCTTCTGCGGAGTGATCATGCTTCCTTGAGATAGCTTTTGAATTTCAAGGAACCTGTAGGCCATATAGTTCACTGGATATAAAGGCTTCAAGAATATGATTGCGAAATCCAGCATCGCAAAGGAACCTCTCACGGAAATGCAGATGCCCTCTCTCGAAGACCTGTAAATAAGCTGTAAATATTGCACAAATGCCGAGAAAAAGTTCGGAATTGAAACAAGCATTTTCGTAACAGTTTCAACAAAAACTGATGATCCCTGGTCTTCAAGTGAGGTCCAAAAGGCACAGCTAGGAGATCCTGCTGTTAGGCCGATTCTGGAGAAGAAACCGAATTCGGAAGATCGACCATCTTGACAAGAAATCGCTCCGGAGAGTCTTGCAACAAAACGATATTGAGCTCTTTGGGAAATGCATATGCCCTCTCTCGAAGACCCTGTTTTGGAAACTCCAAACATTGCTTGAATACCGAGAAAAGTTTGGAATTTAGACAGATATTTCCATGAAAGTTTCAACAATGACAATCGTGAATCCCTGGTCTTCAAGTGAGTTAAAAAAAGCGCAACTAGAAGATCCAAATGTTAGAACTATTCTGGAGAAGAAGCTAAATTCCCGGATCAACCATCTTGGCAAGAAATCACTCCGGTAAGTCCTGCAACAAAACGATACTGGGGTCTTTGGAACTCCTTACATTTTATATCGTTAAGTGGGAGAGTGATACTGGAAGCTCTTGTAGATGACAACTAATTCTCACGAAGAGCATAATTCAAGACATTCTGCGAGAGTCTCATGAAAGCGCAAGTGGAGGGAATTTTGGAGTCATCAAAACTTTAAGTAAAACCCGCGAGCAATTTTATTGGGATCGACTTCGCGACGACGTTCAAAAATGGTGCAGAGAAGGCCACGCTTGCAAAGCCCGAAAAGGATACAAAACAAGAATTAAAGGTCGCTTGCAGCGCTATAATGTGGGAGCATCATTCGAAAGAATGGCTTTAAATATTTTAGGACCTTTCTCTGTAACTTCAGAGGGCAATCGGCATGTCTTAGTATTGATGGATTATTTTACCAAGTGGCCTGATGCAATTCCCATTCCACAGCAGGAAAACTCGACTGAAGCTGAAGGACTCATTCGAAGCTGGATTTCGCGTTTGTGATCTTTACTGAGCTTTACAAACTTTTGGGAGTTCTAGAAACTAGAACGACAGCGTTGCATCCTGAGTCCGATGGCATGGTTAAGAAGTTTAATCGAACAATTTTATAAACCATCTATCTTTATTTGTTTCGAAGAATCAGACTGATTGGGGTACACATTTTCCACTTTTTCTCCTGACCTATATGAGCGCTGTCCATGAAGTAATTAGATGGACTCCAGCAGAGATGCTTTTTGGTCGAACGCCGTGATTTTCCTGTGATATCCTCTTTGGACGGCCGAGTGCCGGCTTTTACAGAAAATGAATTTGAAGAAGAATTCTCCTCCGAGTTATTTCTGGGCATCGTACGATATCCTATGAAGCTGTTTTTGCTATCTCGGGTTTTCCTCCTATTGACATCTTTATTGTTCATAATAGGGATTTCAAAATTGCGACGAAGACCTGTATCGCCAATAACCAAGACGTCTGCTTGCCTGTTTCTAAGATGCCTCACCCTTTCGAACGGTCTCGTATTAATTTAGTTAGTTACTACAAAAATATTGAAGACAACTTTCCTGTCGTTTGCTTTACAGATGCCAGTAAAATCAACAGTAAGGTTGGTGTTGCGTTTGTAGCTTTCCAAGACCATATTGAAACTGAAGTGCACCAGTTTATAATAAGAGACGAATGCAATGTTTTCCAGGCTTAGTTACTATGCATTGCCCAATCTGTCAATTGGATTCGCACTAACGAATACCTTTCCTGAAATTTCTTAATTTGCAGTGACTCTTTTTCTTCTTTATATGCCTAAATTGTATTACTTCTCCAAACCGACTCATTGTTAAAATTCAAACCAACCTGAGTTTCCTTCAAGACAGAGGTGTACAGGGCTTCTTATCTTTTGTTCGAAGTCATATAGGAATTTATGACAATGAACGTGCTGATTGGCTTGCAAAAGAGGCGACTAAACTAATTGATTTCATCCCTATGACTGTACCAAAATTCTTTTACAAAAGTGTTTTCAAGAAATATGTTATTTCTCAATGGAATAGCTTTTATCAAATTTCTCACAATGCGAAGTCCACCAAAGAAATTTTTCCTTTCATTCATGAACGTTTGAAAGCCATCCATTTCGTCCCTAATTTCAGAATTACTTAATTTCTCACTGGACATGGAAACTTTAAAGCCTATCTAAAACGCTTCAATTTATCTCTTACAGACTTGTGTTGTTGCTCTAGTGGAGAGACTCAAGATGTCAATCACTTGATACTTTCTTGCTCTAAATTCACTCCCTCTAGATGTTTACTCATCAGCAGTCTAAGGAAAAACAATTTAGCATGGCCTCCATCTTCCTCTATTTTGGTCCAGAACAAAACTTGTTTTGCATCATTTTGTGAATTTATCGACAGTATTTTTCCCCATATTATATAGATTATAAACTTTGTATCTGTTTGCTGGCATTTGCAATTTTTTTCTTATTACTTTTGTTTGTTTATTTTTACTTTTTAATTTTTGGAATTCAATTTTTTTTCTCAATTTTATTTGGATTTTGGATACCCTTTTGTTTTGTCAACTGTGCGAAATTTGTGTGTTTTATATGTTGTGTGATATTTTGTGTGTTTGTGTGCCTTTTTATGATTTTTGAATGCTTTATTCTTTTTTCATTTTCCCCCACCTTGTACAGCTTTTACTCCATTTCTCGTTACTATCTATTTTTTTGTTGTGTATATGTGACCAATTATTTTGCATCTATACCTTTCTAAAAAAATTGTATTATGTTTCGGTATCTATTCCCCTTGTACATTCACTTCATTGCTTAATACCAATCATGTGTTCGTATTGATGTGACCAATTTATTATATATTTGCTTCTTTTCTTTTCTTCCTCCTTTTCTGCTTGGAATTTGCATTTGAATCATTTAATTTGAAGCTTCCTTCAACCTTTTTTTGAATCTTTTACTTACTTCTGTAAGCCTTGTGTTGTACTTATTGGTGCACAAGGAGTTTTCTGAAGAGATTGCAAAAAAGACCCTTTCACGATAACCTCAATTTATATTCCCCCTTATACTGATCCGACGCTATTTCCCCTTGATCTAGAAACTTTAATTCAACTTGGTCCTAATCTAATCATCTGCGGCGATTTTAACGCACAACATAAAATTTGTGGTTCAGCAAGTAATACCACTAGAGGCAAGGAACTAGACAGATTCGCCCAGGCTGTAGGAATAGAAATACTTGCTCCCTCTCCCCAACTAGATTCGGCTATAATTCAGCAACTATTCTCGATTTAACTCTAACTAAAGACTTTATTTTGCCATACGAAATCACCTCCCTTCCTGAATTCTATTCGGATCATAACCCTATAAAACTTACTTTCAAACTAAAATTCTCGACCCCACATAATAAAATTACTTCAAATACCGAATGGGGTAAATTCCAAAACTATCTCAGAAATCATGTAGAATACAAATCCTATAGAATAAGCAATGAAATGGATATTGAGGAAGCAGTTTGTAACTTTGAGAAAAATCTTCAGAACGCTCATAGATTTGCCACGAAAATTGTCAAAAAATCTACCTCTACTTACATCCACTCTAACATCAAAGATCTAATTAAAACTCACAATAAAACTTAGAAAGAATGGCAAACTTTGAGAAACCCGAGTATTAAAACTGAACTTAATAGAATAGAAAAATTAATTTAAAAACTTGAGAACGAGTTCAGGCAAAAAGACAAAACAGAGAAACTTGAAACTCTAAACTCCGAAAACGGCACGTTATGGCCTAAGGCAAAAATTATGCGTAGGAAAGCTCAGAAAATTCCGACACTTAAAGGTGAATATAAACTTGCACTTTCAGACCCTGACAACGCAGAAACCATTGCATTGAGCCTCAATAACCTGTCACACAGTGAGACAGAAGAGGAGGTTAATGAATCAACGAATAACTTCCCCCCCCCCACATCCACAATAATTATCAGAATGACGAAATTAAAAGAATACAATCTTCTGAGGTAATTAAAATTATCAAAAACTAAATATCAAAAAAGCTTGTTGTCGTGACGACATCTCTAATAAAATGATTAAAAATATCCCTTGTACTATGGTTTTCGCACTTACAGAAAATATCAATAATATATTCAACTTCAAGTATTTCCCGAATGCTTGGAAGACCGCGGTAGTAGTGCCAATACTGAAACCTGGGAAAGATCCCACTATCCCAGAGAACTACAGACCGATATCACTATTGAGCACCCTTAGTAAAATTACTAAAAACTTTATCCTGGATAAACTAAGTGAACATCTCATTGGAAATTAAACAATTCGGCTCCCGAAAATCCCTAACGACGAATCATCAATTACTAAGAGTGGTCGAATATATCACTAGCGGTTTCGATAGAGGTGAATGCACCGCAGCGGTCTTCATTGATATTCAAAAAGCCTTAGACAGGGTATGGAAACAAGTCTTGATCCATAAACTAATCATGTATAAAACCCCGCAATATTTAGTCCAGCTCTTAAACTCCTATCTGGAGGATAGAAAATTCTTCGTGAGAATATGCAATAGCTCATCTTAGCCTAAAACGATTATGGCAGGAATTCCACAAGGGGGGAAAATCTCCCTCGTCCTTTACTCCATCTATGTAAACGACATCCCGACGACGTATAAAACCCTCCTTGGTATGTACACGGACGACACCGCGATCCTAGCAAAAAATAAAAACCCCAAATACACAGCTGCGGCGATCAACCAGCACCTTGAAAAACAAGATTATTGGTTTGTAAAATGGAAAATATCATTAAATTTCAGCAAAACTGAAGCAGTTTACTTCGTTAAGGGTGAGAAAAAACATAAGCCAGTTATCAAAATTAACTGTTTGATGATTCAGAGGCCCGTAAGAAATTATGGAGCAATGTGACAGTCATTGTGACAATGGCTGCCTTCTCTGGATGGACAAGCATTGGTTTGAGGAGAATGCGAAAGGTTGAAGAGCAAATTCCAAAGACATTTTCAACTACTCTTCGTGCCCTACTCAAACGATAATTGAAGATTCTTTTTTGAACCTGATTGGACTGATGGCAACAAGGTTTCATGATATTTTCATTAAGTGCAAATGCATCATCTGCCACTATAACATATGGTGCCAGGAAATTTGAATTTTGGAGAGATGCTATAAGAGGTAATCCTAATTGCTTTGAATTTAGAAGTGTGTGCAATTTTGTATGTTTAAATACACCACCATCAGAAATCCTACGCTGGCAGCCAATATCAACAAAGAGGAAATTATAGTTTGCATCAACTAATGCTAATAGCACGATACTAAAAAATCCCTTGTAATTAATGAAGTCGCTGACAGAGTTTGGTGAACATTCATTTTCTACATGCTTTCCATCCATTGCTCCCATACAATGTGGAAATTGCCATCTTCTTTCAAAATCAGCACCAACTGCAGTCCATTCTTGTGGGCTAGATGGCAGCTAAAAGATATATATATATATATATATATATCAAAAACTATCATCAGTAAAATGAATAATAACATACATATAATACACATTAAAAATGAAATAGAACTAGTACTTCTAAGCCAAAATTAATAATTAAAAAAAGATGATGTCGCTGTCTGGATTGAAATAATTTCAATCTTATAGAATTTTTATATGCTTCATATTTCAAAATTAGAGATAATGTTCATTGCTTTTCTAGAATAAAGCTATTTAGTTAAACTATTTAATTCATAATATACTAACAGAAATTTGTGAGTAGTTTGAAAGACAAATATTTTTGTTTTGATATAACAAACTTAATATACCAATATCAAAGTGGCCAAATATCACTAATTGACTGCATACCACTTGAAAATGCTTATTATTTCCCAGTAAGGTTATTATTATTATTTATTTTTTTGCCACAACACAGAGTATAAAAACACATTTTTTTAAAGATGTTAATATGTATAAAATCACAATTTTTTACGTGTGTAGGGCAGACGACAAATAAATGCACAAAACAAGATGCAAAGCTAACAAAAATGTCAGAAAACACATAAAATATTTTAAGTCTACTCCTTGTAGTAAAGAAATTTGCTCACCTTTATACAACTTTTGAGAACTTGAATCAGTGCTCTGCATACATCCATCACTATGGAAGAGATTAACTGCTTGGAAACACCGGTCAGATAATCCAAACTTCTGAAGGAGTCCCCAGTCTCTAAAAAACGTAAAGTTATGGCCAGTCTTTCTGCAACAGGAATTGCTGACGGAAATTTTGTATCTTTTTTGGCCACTTTAGGAGCGATCAGCCAAATTAATTTTTCGAAGTCCGCTGAAGACATCCTGACAAAGTTTTTAAATTGCCCTGACGACTCTAGGAATCGTAGATCATTTAATAATGCACTGACATTCCGCCTTTGGTGCAATCTTGTAATCCACCAGCGTCTTTCTCTTCTTTTTCTTTAAAATCTGATTCATCACAATAAAAGAGGCAGCTGCAACAATTTGTATTTCATTTTGATGGGAAGCCATGTTTTGTTTATCGAACACACTGAGCGAAGACGAACGGTAAGCACATGTACAAACGAGCGATGCGCGATCCTAGGTGGCGCTGCTCACGCACGCATGCTCCGAGAACTCAGGCACGCAAGTTCCTTGCTTCTCAGCGCATGAGTATTCAAGTCTGGAAGCGGCTTAAGAAGAGGCTTCTTTTAGAATTCAGGTGAACCGAGAAGGTTTACCTTTATTTAAGGGAGTGATAACATTTTAATGAGGCTGTTACTTTTGTGCTAAAATTTTATATATTTAAGTCTGTAACTATAAAACTGGTAAATTATGTTTAAAATGTTCTTAAGGGCAGGGGTTCTAAAAATTCTTATTTATTTCTACGGGTGTTATTTTTATTTTTCTTAGCAAAATGTATTTTTTTTTATTTTCTCCATTTGTAATTTTTTTTTTACAATCTCTTTGGAATTTTCATATTCCAATTAATATGAAAGTTCTTAATGTACCTATTGTAAAGGATGAGCAATTCATTCAGTTTAAAAGTTCACGTTTGAAGTTCATTGATAAATTATCCGACTAATTTCTCTTCCTAATTTTTGTTTTATCAGTGTTTCGTAGATACGGGGGCAACCCCTAATGTAATGACGATTTAGAAAAATGTTATGTTTGTAATTTTTAATTAAAATAATTGACAAAATAAATGCAAGAGAAATTTCATTTCATAGCAGATTTCTCGGTACTCCGTCTATCTACGAATATGGGATTTATAGAGCAAATTCACTGACGTAACGGAGAGTTCATTGCAAATTGTCATCGCATACTGTAGCGCCACCTTGCATTTTATTTACCTGTTTCTTCCATCTCGCGCAAAACCTGTCAACATATAACCAGAGCGTTTGGAAAGAAAAGTTTTGAGAAACTGTTTTTTTAATAACTTTTTATTGCTTTTAGGTGAATTGTCAATTATGAACATAAAAAAAAGTCGACAGATTTTTTTTTTGGAAATATAATATTTTTTGTGAAACGAGAGAATTTGTAGTAACTTTTAATGACATTTAACCAAAACGGCTAACACTCTACACAAAATTGTATTTCACCAATCCTCAATTTCTTTGCATACACTATATCACACATACACTATAGATACTGATCTATGAAATGACCGAAAATCTGAGAGAAATTTTTAATTCTAAATAAATTAGGGGTAAAAATATGGGTGAATATGCATTTTTCCATTAAATTACAACTGTAGAGGGACGAGACTCATGCTTATATGGAATGCCGTCTACGGAAGTCTTCTTTTTCCATAGCTTTCCATACTTTATAAATAGTTTTTGACTACAATTGATAGATAATTTGAAACTGTAAGAATATTAGCAAAAGGTATCGGGTTGGTGACAATTTCTTGCTTCATTTTTGCCAATAATTTAATATTCTATTTAAATGAATAGATGCTTGCTTTGTCTTATTGGAGTTTTACTGCTTGATACGAGCGTGAGCGAATATAGATGTATGTTGAATGAGACTTTGAAACAAATATTACGGCACGTTGAATATTGCAAGTATCCATGTGTACTTATAAATTAAATACATAATTAAAATTGCAATTCCATGATCTATACTCGTAAATTCAAGTTCAAAAATATTAATTGGTGGAAAACACCTCATCGTTTTGTTTCTCTCGGAGAACAACGGAAATTCTTCTCGCTGCAATACCTACCTCTTTCTAAAGCTTAATGTTATTCAACTCGTATTTTTAAATAAGCTGCCTTGGATATCAGCTTTGGTGTTATGAAAGAAAAATTACGCTATGTTTCGCGCATTCGTAGTTAAAAATTATTTACTAAAAATTATCATATTTTCTTTCAAATTTTAATAAAATGCTTCTTTAACATATTGTCACGTATTCTGCATGTTTCATGCACTTGGTCGAAAAGTCTGTATTTTATAAGCAAAAAACATGCGTAAAAATTTGAAATTTTTTAAAGAAACCTTTATATCTTCCCGAATATTCGTTCTATTTTTACGAAAATGCATGTAAATATTGAACACATAACACAAAATAATTGATAAAAGTTGCAAACTATCATAAGCTTTTTATGAAGTGGAGTGAGCGAAAACCCTTTTTGACTTCATCAATTTCTGGTCGGTCCCCTAAATTCTCTTGTGACCGAATCTTCACTGTAAATTGTGATGTAAATTCTTTGTATGGTTGCAGTTCGGGGAGATATTCGAAAAATAATGTACAAATTTCAAAAAGTGCCTGCGATTTTGGCCAGCACTGTATTATTTTAAATGCCAACTTCTGCGTCCAGATGGCGTTTGCTTACTCTTGTTCTTATGTGAATTTGGATGCTCCTCGTATGCCTCACGTACCCTTAAAGTTCGACCACGCCTTTTTAAAAATCATTTTATATATCTATGAACAGCCTATTAAAAAGAAATTAACTATATTCTTTGTGCCAAAATCATTAAGAGGATTGCATTCATTGCTAATCTATATTGAGATTGACGTTTTTCAATTTCATATTGTATTATTATTCATATATGGAAATTTCGTCCTATGGAAGTTAAAATTTTTTACTTGGACAAAATGATAGAGCAGCAAAAGGCTTTCAGCCAAGCGCCACGTTGCCGTATTCATTTCTTTTTTTTCCCACGAAATGAACGATAATAAACGCACAGTTTATATTGCCGGGCCGGTGGCCGGTCTATACACAGCTGCATGGTACACAGCTTACTCACCAGAGGATGCTGTCTTCAACTGATGTTATATATACACTAGGGTGGATCGAAAAGTATAGGAAAAAAATTTTTTTTTGAAATTCTTTTTGGCATGGGGCGGGAAAGTTGTGTCTTAAGTATATTAGTTTATATAATTTTTTTTATTGAAATTCATTTATATCTTCCGGTGCCCCAAGCGCCTCAAAAATAGTTAAAAATTGAATTTTTTATGAAAATTTACATTTTATTTTGTTTTATTTTGAAATTATTTTTGGCATGGGATGGGAAAATTGTGTCTTAGGTACATTAGTTTACATATATTTTTTTATTAAAATCCATTCATATCTTCCAGTGCCCCAAGTGTCCCAAAAATAGTTAAAAATGACATTTTTTGGGGGAAATTTATAAAAAATATTTTTTAAATTTCCTTTAGCGCAGGGTAAGAAAGTTTTGATTTGGGTATATTAGTTTACGTTTTTTTATTATTAATAAAGTTCATTCATATCTTCTGGTGGCCCGAAAGCCCTCCCAAAAGTTTAAAATTGGCATTTTTACAAATATCTATTAAAAATTGTGAATTAATGAAAAATATTTGAAAAATTGCCAGATTATTCAAGTATTAAAGTATAAACTTATAAATAATTATAATTTTATAATAATACATGAAGTATAAATTTAATAGTCAAAGCAATAAATCACAAAACTTATAAAAAGTAAACTTAATCATAGATTTTTTAATTCTATTAGTTTGAAGATTTACATATTTCTAAAGGATGTAATCCTTCTTGGTATTATAATGCTTGATAAGACTTTTTGATTGTATCTATTCAATATGAAGCCGTGTCTCTTCTCTTCTCCATGTACACTTTCGGACGCTTCAGACACTATGCGAAAACAACTTTCTACAGCTTGGGTATGGCATGGATATTTTGACCATTCCTCCTTCTAACTTTTACCATGGGCTCTATTTCTTTAAATGGCGCATTCATCAAAAGAGGTGGTTCAAATGTCCAACTCGTTGGCAGTTAATAAGTGCAAAAAAATACTTTGCTTTAAAGTCTATTTTTGGTACTTGAAAAATTCTTATTCTGATTATCCTCTGTTTTCATTTCTAGCACAAATTAGTTTTCGTAGTGCTAAAGACCTTATATCCTCTCTGTTATCTGTGAGAATTGACAATAGAAAATTTTCTGGATGACAAAAGAAGCTATTTTGTTGAATAAAAGTGTGTACTACATTTCTTAAATTGGGTTCCAAATATCTAAAAAATGAAATAAGTCTCCAAATATGCAGCGCTCCTTCTTTTATGGAGGGTTTTGTCTTGACATGGAACCATACAGGTTGCGTATACCTTCATAATATATGTTGCAAGAATAATAAGTTTGTCAGATGGATTTTCTGTGACTACATACAACTTTAAAATTCTACTTGCAATTGTTAGCCACCTTGAGTGAGCCACATTTCGCACATTTTGGCTTAGTGTGGCAATCAGTGAAAGAGAGTCCTTCTGACGAACATCTAGAGCACACCTGTTTGCTACGGCAGGCAGCCTTCGAATGAACAAAAAGTTGGCATTTGTAAAATCTTTTTGGGTTTGGTGCATAAGGGCGAATACGAAAATGTAAATAACCAGATATGACAGATTTTGGAAGTTCAGTTTTGTTAAATGTTTGTATAATGTGTTGCATTTTTTAAATAAATATATAAATGCGATGAGTATGAATAACTCCATGGGAAGCAAATCCGTCTAGAATATCAGAGTTAGAAGCAGTAAACAATTCAGATTCAGAAATCACGCCTCGAACCGAATTTAAACGAATGACAGATATCGAGATATCAAGTAGTGTTTTTGCTAACAGAAAAGATTTTGTTTGCGTAGAAGGGAAAGTTTCAATGAGGAAATCGCCGGATTTAAGTTTTCGAACTGCTTTGGGTTCACCACGAATGCCAATGATGCCCTTGTAAACTGAAAATGGAGAAACAGTGGACAGAGTTCGAGATTTATCAGATGAAGACAGTATCAAAAATCGTACTATTTGCTCATACAGTCGACGTAAATATTCTCCAATTTATAATTTCCCACACCATACGAAATTTCAGTAGACCCCATGAAATGTTCGACGGTTCAACAGTTATGCTGACGGTAACCCCCCCCCCCCACCACCACCACCACTGAGCCCATCGAGGATTGCAGCCACCGTCTTTGAGCATTCTCATCTTCGGCGCTTACCATGGTGCTTGTTGGAACCTATACGCTCACAGTCACCCCCAGGAACGTTGCCCAACCACTCTTAACGTCAAGACCCAGAGAATGACTCTTTCGCTTTATTCCTAGCAGACTAACCACTTAGATGGCTAGCCAAACGCCTGGAAGAGGTATTTAAGTTCTTTCTTGAACTGGATTTGGCCCTTCCAGAAGGTTTATCGGAAACTACTGAGGTAGGAAACAAATATTCTGAATGCAAATCACAAATAAAAGATGTTCTTGCTCTTAAGACTAAGATTCCTCTATTAAATATAAGTTCCCAAATTTTCGATTCAACTATAAGCGTCAATAATGCTTTTAAACTACCAAGAATTAATATTCCAGTTTTTTTAGGAGTGAATGGCTATCATTCAAGGATTTGTTTCTGAGCATTGTCCATGAAAAGGCTAACCTGACTTATATCCAAATGTTCCAGTATTTAGGTTGTTTGAAGTTATCTCTATGTGTACTCAATGACGCAATCATAAAACTTCATGAGTCCAAAATGTTAGTAAAAATTGCCGTTGAATACTTTGAAGACAGTTATTGGACATAATTGTGAAATTGCAATCTGTCCTGACCATAAGGTCGCTAGGGAGAAACGATCGGCCTTCACAAAGCAGCCCCACCCAGTACGCGTCGCAGGACAACATCTGTCCGACACCGAGACTAGCATCTGACTCTACGGAACACAACACATCTGGTGTCAAGGTGATGGTATGAGTGACAAGAGCACTGCATCTATCTTACAGATAGGCCCACCTCAACCCATCCTCCTTCTATAAACCACCGGCTTTCCTCTTTCACCAACAACATCCTTTGTTGATCATTTTACATTTGGTTACATTCTTAATAATCAGTACAGAACAGAATTTTTCAGTTACTTCCTGAAAAAAAACTATTGTTCGTCTAGCACATGAGTCAAAAGTTCTTCCAATATTTTGGCAATGTCAGGTCTACATTTCGGAATACTCATCATTTACTGAATTGTCAGTTCATTCCAGCCTCCAGGCCATTTATTCTTACATTGCTCTATTTTCACAAGTTTTTATTACATGTGTAACTGTTCCTTGTTCCCTACCACAGATACATGTATCAGTTTTACTAAAGAATCTTGCCTGAGAGGCTGGGAATATTCAAGGCACCAAGCATATTCAGGGCACACCATGCCCTGAATATACTTGGTTCACATAATTCGACAGACTCACATTATTGGACAGAATGAAAAAATTGCCTTGACATAAAATTACAATTATACACTGAAGAGCCAAAAAACTGGTATAGGCGTGCATATGAAAATAACGGAGATATGCAACCAATCATCATAACCCGATACGGTAGGTAACGTCTATATAAGACAACAGATGTCTGACAAATGTATTAGACCGGTTCCTGCAGCTGCAATGGTGTGTTTTCAAGATTTAAGTGACTTTGAACGTGGCGTTATAGTCTGCGCACGACATAGCATCTCCGAAGTAGAGATGAAATTTGGATTTTCGCGTACGACCATTTCACGAGTGTACAGTAAATATCGGGTATCCGGTAAAACATCAAATTTCCACCATCGGTGCGGCCGGAAAAAAAGACCTTGAAAAAACTGGACCATTGACGTCAGACGCGAATCCTTAAACGAGACAGACGTACAATACTTCCTCAAATTGCCGCGGATTTCATTGATGGGACATCTACAAGTGTCAGCATGCGAAGTGTTCAACGGACCGTCATTAATTTGGGCTCTCGGAGCCGAAGGCCCACTCGTGTACCGTTGTTGACTGCACTGCACAAAGCTTTACTCCTCTCCTGGGCCCGACGACACTACCATTGGACTGTTGATGACTGGAAACACGTTACCTGGTCTGACGAGTCTCGTTTCCAATTGTATCGGACGGATGCACGTGTACGAGTATGGAGACAAGATCATTAATCCATAGACCCTGTTTGTCAACAGGGGACTATTCAATCTGGTGGAGCCTCTGTGATGGTATGGAACGTGTGCAGTTGGTGTGATATGGGACCCCTGATACGTCTAGAGACGACTCTGACAGGTGACAGGTACTTAAGCATCCTGTCCGATCACCTACACTCATTCATGTCCATTGTGCATTCCGACGGATTGGGACAATTCCAGAAGGACAATGCGACACCCCACGCGTCGAGAGTTGCTACCAAGTGGCTCCAGGAACACTCTTCTGACTTCAGACACTTCCATTGGCCACCTAAATCCGCAGAGATGAACATTATTGAAGATATCCGGGATGCATTGCTACATGCTGTTGAGAAGAGATCTCCACCATCTCGCACTCCTATGGATTTGTTGACTGCCCTGCAAGATTCATGGTGTGATTTTCCTCTAGGATACCTTCAGACACCAGTAAAGTCCATGCCACGTCGTTTTGCTTCACTTCTGTGTGCTCGTGGGGGCCCGACACGATATTAAGAAGGTGTACCAATTTTTTTTGGCTCCTCAGTGTACATTGAAATGTCCAAAAAATTTCCTCAAGTAAATCTACCACAAAATCCATTGCAATTAAATTTGCAAGTAAGCCCAGTATGAAAAATTATATACATTTTATACAGTTTACTTCATTGATGTTGAATTTTATCAATGTTATACTTCTATCCATAAAGTTTCCTCTGATGATAGTGAAATGCTCCTCAAACATTTTCTTTAGAAGTTAAGCTTGTTGAATAAAAGCTGGCATAAGCAATATTTTCCCGCAGAGTGTCAATAAACGATTTTTTTTCTTGAGAAACCGAAAGGAACCTCCACATTCCTCAAATTACCGTCTCTTAATACTAATATTATTGTCATGCTAAGATTCGGGGCCTTTATGTTACAGTACACGATAGTTTACCTGATGGTAAACTGGAACAAAGAAAATCACAGAGAATTGTTCAAAGGATGACTTATCAGCCTATGTTAGCAGATACTTATATGTAAGCAGTCTATACATTTTTTTCTACAAAAACTTATATGTATTTTAACGAACGAATATTATCTCCTCACACACATTCATAAGCCGAAAATAACTATAATATTACAAATTCAAGAGGAAGATGCCAAGTATGATCTTTATTTTATGGATGAAGATCTGTTCAGGCAGTTGGATGAAATTTTCTAGCATGCTATATGAAACTATTTTAAGTCTACTAAACTGGCTCCATTAACCGAATCTTTTAAGTATTCTTAAATGACGCGGCTCAGTTCCTCAAAATATGATTGTCACGTTAGGGACAATATATGCGAAATCACTCTTTTATCAGTGAAAATATGTTGTAACAACGGCACAATCAAATGTCCGTAAAGAGAAGGTGTTTTATCATGCATGAAATCAGAGGACTTCATGCTATGATGCTTGTATTGTTGGAGTTTTATAACATTTTTAACCATTTGTCTCTATTGGCAGATTGTCACAAATCACTCAGCAAGTAAAAGTTCATCTATTAGAACGAGATATTTTAGGATATCTCCACAATGATGCGACGATATTCTGAATGCCGCACAACATCGTAAAGATATCGTATGATTATTGTAGAACATTATAAGCTAATAGGAAAAAGAATAATTCTTTTAGGATGAATGTGGATGTGAAGTCACATCAGACAGTAATCAGAAACGATTATAGTGGAAACTGACTGGTTCAATTTTTTTTTTCTTCCAGATTTGCTTTTCTGGCTGTTTGCTTTAAGATTCAGGAGGAAATGTGCTTTTCTGCTCTCTATTCTCTTCTATAGACATGATTTATCCACTTCATTCTCTGGCAGCGAAGGTGAGGGCAACAATAAAATTCATTCATTTCTTCATTGTCTACCTTCCTTTGTACACGTGGTAAGCGTGCACAAATACAACCAACAACAATATTCAGTATTTGCTCAAATATAGCTGTTGAAATGTTTTAAACGACACTCGAGCCAAATTTCTACTGTCCTCGGCCTCATAAACTAAAGCAGTTCCGGTTCTCTTAAATTGAGGTATTATTTTTCAAGAAGTTTCTGTCATTCGCACTAATTTTCACTTTTTTCAACGATGAAATACCCAAACTGGAGTCTGATGCGTCTGCCTTATTTTTGTAAACTACATATTTACAGTCTGTGTTCTGATAAGGTAAGAAAATGGAGGTTGTTGGAAATCAAAGTCTTTAATTGTTTGTTTGTATGACTTTTCTTCCCTCAGATTGAAAGTAGAGAATAGCAAACACTTAAAATTACATTTTGCCTGAATTTTTTTTATCTCTCTTTTTTGTGTGTATTTACTGTAGCTAATCAGTACGTTTCAACTAGAGAAAAACTTTGAAGATCGATTTTCTTTTGAACTCTTTTTTTTATTGTATCTTCTTTCTTGTAGCGTATTTCTTAGAAAGTATAACATTGAAATTTAGTACAGAATAATTAGATCAAATTTCAAAATCCTCAAAGAGGGGGGGGGGGACTAACATCGCTTCTTTCTTTTCTTTTAATCCCCATTTATTCTTTTTTCTATTCTATCATTTTTCATGACTATAAACTCACATCACTTAAAAAAATTGAGAATGAATGCATGAATGGTATTTTTTGGTTTTTGAAGTTTCAGTGAAAGCGAAATCTCTACTGTGTATGATTGGCTCATTGTCTAAACAGATGTCCTGCAATTAGTTTTTGATTAATTTAAAAATTTGTACTTTTTACAAATTTCAACATCTCACTGAAATGCAAAAAATTAAATATTGAAATACTGTGGCGCCATCTATTGAATAGATTACAAACTTTTATCAAGCAAAATATTATGAAAAACAATTGACAACTACCGCAGTAAGAAATTCTGAAGAATTCTTTTTTATATATATAAGTTGCAATGTAACAAAAATTATTAATAAATAAATAAATAAAAATATAAAACATTTAAAAATATATTTTAAGAGATCGCTAAAATAAAAGTGACAAAGGTATCAATCTCATTTGTATAAAACATTTATACTCTCTGAAGATTATGGAAAAGTAGAGCTCATTAAAAAGAGAAAATATCTTCCATATATTGTTATTTATCTACAGTAATAGAAGACTGAATGAAATGAATGATTCCTGCTTCATAAATATATTTTATAACTCATACCTATTGTTTAATTTTGTTTTTTAAATTTATTTTTCATTCTCTTATTCTTCTATGCTTTCTATCAATCTCATGTATATTCTTATGGATTTTGAATTTCTAGTTTTCGCTTTCCATACACTTGTTACCTTTTTATTTGTATCAATTTTTTATTTCTTTTTTAAAAGAATTGATTAATAGTATTTCTTTTTTTTTAATTCATAAAATCACGAAGAATATGCTACAGTTACTGCTGGAAGCCAATTTAAAAACAATGGAACTGGGAAAATAACACAAAAAAATAAGAAGATGCAAGCATTTTAATAACTACGGTGAAAGCTGCTGCTAGAAAGAGAGAATGCAGAAATATTGTATTCAAATATGTTTGTTTCAATTTCATTGTTTTATTAAAATTTCTCTATCTACAAACAAAGTATTAATGCTTCGTTTGTAGATAAACTTAGAGAAATTTTAATAAAACATGAAAATGAAACAAACATATTTGAATACTGTATTTGAGAAGCATTTTGAGAAGCGATGCGAAATATTAGGTTGAGGAACACTGAATAAAGTAATTAGTGAACATTGCATTAAATTATTAATTAATGTTTAATTAAATAACTAAAAGAATAAGAGTGTTAGGTATTCAGATTAAATTTAAGTTGTTTTTTTATTCAATAAAAATGTCCAGCTTTGTTTAAAATACAAAGGATAGTAAGGAAAAATTAAGAGTAGCAGTTTAAAAATACCCGAAGATTTAACACATTAAAACCTTCCTGCTTTAATGTGCTAAATTTTCTAGAAAACAAGTAACTTCATTTTCAGAGATTCGGCTTTTTTTTTTTTTTTTTGTTTTACACCCACACCGACCAACCTACCCAAACGGATGTAAGGCCTACGACGGTCGGCGGGTAGACAGCAAGATAAATTTATTTTACATACTATGCCCTGAATAGGGGCAGTGAACTAAAACAGATTGAGTTATAAAACACAGTTGCTCACCCACACAAGTGGGGAGAAAGACTGGTCACAAATGCTCCACTCATCTAGTGTGGGGAGTACTTAATTGCAATGCAAAGGCTCTTACTTTATATATAACACCACAAGTAAAAATAAAAATTATCACACACATAAAAGCTTAAAATCTGTTAGGGCAAAGAAGTAGAACGTATAATAGCATAAAAGCAAATGCAATAACCAAGAATAATATACAGTAACAAATAATAAGAAAGATAAAAGATAAAAATCTAAAACCAATAAATAAAACACCAAATAACACTTCCAGAGATTCAGCTTGCATACAGAGCCGTCTAAACAAATTTGAACGCTCTTGGCTAGAGTAATTTTGTGTGTTATCAGAACTGAAACTAGAAATTTGAGTGTCTTTGGCCCAGAGAAAATACTTAACTAATAAAATAATTGAGCAACACACACACGCTCAAAAATCTGATTAATACAAATCGAAAATTAAAATAAAATCAGTATTGCAAATTTTTAGGTGCCCTTGGATAAGTGGTGACCCTGGGCTATTGGATAACAGCATTCAGAAATAAGGAGGAAATATTTTGTAAGGATACACAGTTACCTAAAAAAACTTCTTAAAATTGATTGTTTTCGAAGATGCTCTTCTTCCTTTCTTAAAGTGAGGAGAGACATTAAATTTAATATATATGTATACATATATGAAGCTCACATATTTCCAGGCAATGGTTCAGAAGAGAAGCCTAATCCTTTTTTTGGAAGGTATTTGCTAATTTTCAAAACAGAGAATAGTATTCGTAAAATAAGAAAAACGAACGTCCACAAATTATTCTGGAATCGTTTAGATTCAATCAGATCTCAAATCGGAGTGTTAAATTTCAGAATATTATATAAATCTAAGTATTTCGCGTTTGTTTTGACTGGTTACCATTAACCCGATTTTGATAAATGACCATTACAGATTGAAAAATAATGGGTAGAGTAACAGTTATGAAAATAAATAAACACACAAACATAATTATATGTATATGTAATAAAAATTTTTTTGATGAAATCTATAGTTAAGCGCAAACCATAAACGCTTGATTTACTATATTAATATCTATCGTTCTACGTAGTTTTAATTTAAGAAAATAATCAGAAGGAAGCCATAAAAAATCTCACTGATTCAAATACCTTTCTTGTCACTAGACAACACAAATTTTTACCAAGAATTTTTCTGTAAATAAAATTGTGTAGCCCGCTTTCACGGCTCTATCTCCATCGAGTACACAGCACATGTAATCATGCTTTAGTAACAGCTGAATAAAATGGGTCGTTTTAAGGATAAATCGATTTAATCCTTGTACGCATAAGTCCCTAAAGTTTTTATGCATATAGTATAGATGTAGTATATTTTGTAGCCTAAAAAGCATTTTATTAAAAAAAACTTAATAATAATAATTTTATACAAGAGAAAAAGAAGAAAAATTATAATAATGGTATTAAATTAGCCGTGATAGCTAAGTTAAGCCTTTTACGGATCGTGAATTGAGTTTTGATATAACTATTGTTGTTACATAGGTATTATCATTATATAGGGCTAAATATTTGTCGTATTCTCCCTATCTTTTGGGTGAATAAGACATGAGATTCGGTTTGGAGGTTTGGATTTGTCGTTTTCAACACCTGAAAAAATTGAGAGCTATTTTTTTGTATTAAAGTTCATTTATTCTGTGCTCGGGGAGTAACATTTCTTCGCTACTTGCTCACGTTTGGCCTTAAAAACATGAAATAAATACAGTGATATTTTGTCTCTGCAGGGTTACCGAGAGCCAAGTCAGGCCCTGGAGCAAAGTACTGGCATGTATGCCCCCTTACACACCGGAGCAACCCCCCATAAAAACAAATACCTAGAAACGGTAAATATACAAGATTCAATGAACAACGACCTCACAGCAGTAGCACTCGACTTATGACTAATCAGTTAATAGTAAGTAGGGTGGCATCCCTACCAGTGGCGACTTGAAATCTGGCTTTCCCCTCCCCTTGAAAATTATGACTGCGGTGACTAATAAATCAGCTGACGAAAGTCTTTACGTCATGTATTATTACGAAACTCTTCTCCCTTCTGTAATTTAGATTAATATAATGAGAATGTGTTAATTTTACATAAAGAGAAAATAATTGTAAAATAATATCGCTCAACTCATGTCGGGCCATATTTGCTAAACAATCCCCTATGGCCGAGGGAATTTCCCCCATCTCTCGGTGGGCAAGAGTCACTGCAATCCCCCCTCAAAACAACAGCGCCCGTTGCACCGATATGCTCCTTGCAAACTCTCCGCTCTCTTTAGATTCCTTCTATTACCGAGATTCCTGGAATATTTCCCCGCACAGCCAGCCCCCAAATGGGAGCAGGGTTTGCCAGAAACCTGTTTACAAACACACCTTACTACAGACGAAGGGAAAGCTGAAGTAGATTAGTGCACTCTGCTCCATATTTCAGGTGATTCCAGAAGGCTAGTTTCTTCTGAGTACCTTGATCTCTTTGTCTCAAGTAATGTGTTCATATACAGAGCAGCATTATTAAATAGGCAAAGTAGGCAACTGCTTAGGGGCGAGGCTTCCAGATATTTTTTTCGGTATTTTCAGGGTACTTTCATTTGATTTGCAAGGACCATATACAAGAACATATTCAAATTAATATCAAGTATCGCTTAATTTCAGAATATTATTCTCAGGATTTTTTTAAAAAATTCGCTTGCATATCAGTGTAGTCTATTTTTTTCAGTTGGTTGACTGACTCACATCACAAGTCAATCTTGACTGATGAGAAAAGCATGAATCGTGTCACAACTAGATAGAAAAAGTAGGCAACTGCCTAGAGGCCCCTCAACTTTGAGGGGGAGGGTTAATTATTTCTGTAAACTTTGTATTTGGGTATTTGGAAGGCGTTAAAAAGTTTTGTAAATTTTTTTTGCCATTTTGCTTAAAATTTATTTAAACTGAAATTTGTTTTATACGCGAGATATTGAAACAAACTCTGTTGAAGGTGACCCGCAATTAAATGTTTTGTTTTCCCAGTTTGCCCTAATATATTTTACTTACGGTTTATATAGATGTTAAATCAAAATCATTTAAAATATCTGGTTTTATATGGGAAAAGGGTACCCCGAATCTTGCATTGCTTAAGAGCCCCTACCTACAGAGCTTAATCCGGCCTTGTTCTTGAAAAGTTCAAGTTCGCGATAGTAACTTATTTGGAATATGATTATTTTGGTTTTATTGGTGTATATATGCGATGTGATACATTACTCAGAGGCCGTGAAGGCCTAGTAGTAAGGTTTCGGCTTCGGAGCCTGAGGGCTGTAGGTTCGAAACCAGATTCCACAGAAAATCCTCTGTATTTGTTGACTTTTCGCACTTTAAATCTGAATCTGGTCAAACGTCCTCCCGGTGGTGCGGAAGTTTGGAGAGGGCGGTGGCAGCTCAGGTGTCATCCTCGTCATCTGACTACGATTCAAAATTACAAGGTCCGTCCCAAAATAGCCAATATAACAAAAATAAGTGATGCCGTACTCTATTTTTCTCTCAAATTTTGTTGATGGTTGTTTTTTTTATATCTCCCCAGTAATTGCTGTTGTTTTATAAATCGTTAGCTAAGGGTGCATGCATGCCCATTTTAATACTTTCCTTCTACAACCGAAAGAAATCAGAGACCTGCTACCTAGTATAAGATTTTAAAGTAGTGGTAGCTGTTTATGACTGTTTGTGTTGTCTCTCCCACATAGCTTACGTTGGTACAAATGCGTGTAGAAATGTATAAGTACATCTATATAATTTTTTTCAAATGCATGGTAAAAATTTATTAGAGTCATCTAGTATTCATTCTGCATATATGATAAGCATTCCTGTATTATAATAGGACAATATTTTATTTTTTTTGTTATCCGTACAAGATCAGTTCTTGGGCATGTAAGGGACGTTTCGCTTCTTATCGTGTGGATTGGTGGTTTGTTCACTCAAGCAGTGCGAGGATAATCTAAGCTTACGTCTTTTTAAACTTCTAATTAATAAATACCTTTGTGTACTTTATAGTTCTTTAAATCATTTTAAACTTAGAGTTTAGTTAATTTAACCAACCATTTTCAAGCTACACGAAAGCTATTTTGAAACAGATCTCGCCATTTTGAACTGGTCAGATTACGAGATGGACATCTCAGCTGGCATATCCCTTATTAAGTTTTCACGCTATACAAACGGGACACAAGATAGATTTAAGATGAAGCAGATCACCACTGTCCACTAAGTCTAGAGCGAAAAAAAAAATACCCTAAAGAAAATGCTTCCTTCATTTTACTCAATACAATTGAATGAAGCTTGTTGAACAATATATAAATTCATTAAAAACTGTGAATATGTATACATAGATACAAGATAACAAATAAAAATAACTTAAATGGTTATTTTTATTCCTTTCTCGTTCTTCGATTTAGATTAAAATGGAAGAACCTTTCTCTAACGAAAAATAGATAGATATATTAAAATATGCATTAAGTTATTGCCTTCATGTGATAACAGGAATAAAAAGATTTATTTTTGAGCAGGTACATTTAGTGGGATTTTTTCAGTTTGGTCATTGACTCTAATGCATCCAACCAAATGTTCTAGAATATTTGAGCTGTTATGAATTCTTTAGAAATCGAGTTTTCATAAACTGCTTTATTGCTATGGAAAGACTTACTACAAAAGTATCAGCATTAATTGAAAATTTAAATTGACTTCTCAACTTGCTAAAACTGTTGAAGCCATAAATAGCAAAAAAGGCTCAGCATTAATTGCAAATTTAAATCGACTTCGCAATTTGCCATAACTATCAAAGCCAGAAATAGGGTGCGTGGTGGCCTGTTGATAAGGTCTCTGCTTAGGATAGGAGGATGGCGTTCTCAAGACCTGATACCACTGAAGACCGTCGGCTACGGCGAATTCGGCTGAGAGCTGAAAACGTATCGGTGGTGTTCACACGGGGCGTTTGGCGAATCGTCGCTGTATGGCGGCGCTGCATATTCGGGTTTCGTGGCCACATTCGTCGTTAATCTTTCTAAGTGAGTGATATACGTGGATCAGAAATGGTGATTTATTTGAAGAGCTCCCATCGAGGGAAGAATTCATTGCATATAATGAATAAAGATTTCGAAACTTATAATGTATGGAACTGTTTCAGAAAATTCTCAACTGAATTCGGGATAACATACATTAGTATATAATTTTTTGTTTTCCGGTGTTTCATATAATGTTCTCTCAAATTAAAGAATATCCTATGGATATTCTGATTATCCTGATGTAGGCATGTAATTGAATTTAAAATAATTTTATTTTGATAAAAATTCCATTTTCAGTTATTTTAAAACAATATAACAATTCATAATGATCATTGCATGTGTTATTTTGTAGGGAAAAAATCGCTTTAAAAAGTAATCAATTTCATATTTTGCAAAAGGCTAGCAATGAGAAAAATTATTTTTCAATATATTTTTATTTATGATTCTCAAGTCACATTTTTCAAGTAAATTCGAAAAATAATAAAATGTGAGCATGAAGAACCGAAAAGGTTATACGTTACACCTAAAAGTTATATGCTAAATATTGTTCAACTGATCTAAAACATTAATAATCTTCAATCGGTTCGTTAAAAAATATATATTATCTGCTTTTTTTGCAAAGTATAAATATATATATATATATATATTCTGAAATTGTTAAAATTAAGGAAAAAATTGCACAACTTTGAAATTCACATCAGTGAAATGATTAGGATGGAGTCGCCGAATTTGGACCATCTGGACGTTGTTTACTGCACTGTGGTGGAGAAATAACTTTAACGAAAAACAAGTAATTGAAGTTTTTTGTAGCTTATTTATTTATTTTCAGAACGGCGTAATTAACTTTTTATGAAATGGACTTTAAATTAGGAAAAAGCAAATTAAAGTTTAGCAACTTCCTTAATATCAAAAATTTGATTCGGACCTACATTCCTGATGATAAAACTGTGTAAAAATTTTTATCCATCTAGCTATTCAAGTTTTTGAGTTATAGTGTTCACATGAACGCGGACAGACTTCCCGAAGACGGTTTTTGTACAAAATTTGATAAAAACCTACAAATTATGTGTCAAGATCACATACCAATTTTCATCCCCGTAGCTCTAATAATTTTCGAGTTATTGGTTCACACAGGCAGATACGCAGACAGACATAATTTCAAAATTGTGTTTTTCAGACTCAAGGAGGTCTAAAACGTGGAGATTCGTCAAAATCTCGAGTTCGAATTTTTTGACGATTACAATATTTTCTCTTTGTATATTTTCTATACGAGAAAGTAAAAAAAAAATAAATGTAGAAGGAAACTTCATGCATTTAATGAATCAGCGACCAGTTTAATTAATGTATCAGTGAAAAGCTGAATATAAAACGAGTGCCGATGAAAAAGACTATTTCCTTGAAAAAAACCCGTCCCCTCATATTATCGTAGATATAAATTTTAGCAAAAGCATTTCCTCACAATACGCCTGTTAAAGATATTTATAAGAAAATAAATTATGAATATGCCTTTATAATAAAACAGTTTAATTAAGCTTTTATTATCAAATAAAATGTATTATAATTATCCTTCTAAATAAAATATTACATTAAAATTACAATTCAATAATATTTTCGAAAGTTATCTCGAAAAGGTGAAAAAAATTGACTTGATATTACATTTTCATCCTGTACAAATACAGACACATTCGCTTTAATTATCTGTAAAAAATCATAATATCAGCATAACAAAATATAATTAATCGAAAAAGAAACAAAAAATGCTTCAAATCATCTAAAATCTTATAAGTTTTTATTTAACTTTAAAGAACAGAATCGGTGCTTGGAGCTACCATCCGGTTAGAGCGAAAACGCTTTCGTACAAAAACACGTGTGAATACTGTCACTCGTTACTATGGGACCATGCGACGATTTGCCAGGCGAAACCGGAGCTGCTTTATTGGGGAAGGATGATACGCGCGCGACGAGAACCGGTTACACAACTTTGCCGCGCCAGTGTGAACAGCGCCATTAAAGAACACGGGATCACATGTCGCGTCACGGCTGCAACTTTCGGCAGAAACGCTTCGTGTGTTCGCGCCCTAAGTTTGTGTAGCTTAAAGTATACAGAATAGGTGTCAAATCAGGTGTCGCTCTTGTCATCTCATCATGGTTGAAAATGATGAGGTACATCCCGAAATTGTCCTCGTGTAGCTTCAGAACGGGACGTTAATCTAACTAAATTAAACCAAGGTATAAAGAATCCAACATTAAACAACTTTAAATAGTGCTCACACGAATAAAAGCACGATTTGGCGCAGCACAGCCAAATACGGCTCTTGCGCCATAAAATATTAACCAAACCATCATAAAAACTAACTCTGTGAGAAAATGTCTTCCAACACTATTATTAAAAATGAAGATATTTTGTCCATACTCCCGAAGGAATTAAATGTTTCGCTTTATCTAATGATTCTCAGTCTGTGGTGCTTCTGATATGAAAAAATGTCAACATTTATCAAACACTAATTACAGTAACTAAATGTGAAAAGATGTCTCGTTAAGACAAAAATAAAACGTTATACTTAATAATAAGTGAGCATAAACAGTGGATAAAAAAAGTTTTGGTACGCAGCTATGACCGTTAATAAAAGTTTAATTTGTCACACAAAATCCTTTGTGAAGGAAATGAAAATTAACAAATTGGTTCGACACAATTGCATAGATTCGTTATAAATTTGACTATTATAAAGAAAAAATATCAAGATTATTAAATAATAAATTTAAAGAAACAAAAAATAACACTAATGAGAAGCAAAAAAAGTTTCCGCACGATATTTTACATAGTTTAAAAAATAACTTTTTTTTTTATGTTAACCAAGTTATATTTAGTGGTCGGAGGCCTTCTTTCGGCCGTTATTAATTCTCTCTTACATTGTGTCATGACTCCCATGAGTATATTTTTGTTTTTTCGGGCGAGATGTTGCTCCAAATGTACAGAATGGCATTTTTCGACCGAAAAGTGCCGTTCTGGAAAAAATTGCCATTCAAAAAGTGCCAGTTCGACCTTCATGTTTTTCCGAGTTCACGACCAATTTCTTCGATGGGGTTTCAGTAGGGAGATTGGAGTGGGTTATGAAGCTGCTGTTTAACGTGATAGAGGCACCGTTCTTGACATATCTTAGAGGTGTCTTTAGGATCGTTATCCTTTTGAAAATTAAATGTTGTTCCAAAGGGCAATTTTTCTGCACTGATTAAAGTCGTTTTGTTTTAGAATGCCAAGATACATGTACTGATCCAAATTTCCTTCTATAAAACATAAATTGTTTACTCAAGCCCGCAAACTATGGCGTCTCCGCACCGTGCTTGAGAGTTCCACATAAAATCTTATTTAGCATCTGTTGATTTAGTTTTTTCCGGTCCATAACAGTTTGACCCAATTTTGAACCATCACTAAAAAGGACCGATTTCCAGAAATATAAAGGCTAACTTACATGTTTATTTACAAACGCGAGGCGTTTTTTCTGTTACAGAGGCTTATACAAGGCTTCTTACGGGCCATACGTCCGTTGTAACCTGCTTTTTAATCACAGTTCTCAACGTTTGAGGTGTCAAATCACTATTAGTGGTGATAAGTGCTTTCTGAGCTATTCCTATAGTCTAAAGTAGTACTGTAATAATCCAATTGATTTAAACATTTTAATTTAGGCAACAGTTTGTGGTCCAATCTAGGCAACTTTTGGACAAGAAAAACAAAAATTATCCCATCCTTTTTTTCAAACTATTTTAATGAAGTTATTAAAGTAAATTGTAGCCAAATTTCTTATCTGGAATATAATAACACATTTTCGTACTTAATTCAAAACAAGAGTTTTCTCTTAAAATGATTTCATACACCCTATTTACATCGTTATAACATATTTTGCCTATTTTATGGCACAAATATGTAATAGAATTGAAGTTATGGTAACGATTTAATCTAGGCGCTGAACAGTGAGGTATTTGCCTGATTAAAGTGGACAAAATTATTTTATGGCTGCTTTTTTTGTTTAGAACATGCGCATTTGTTTATATATATATATATATATAAACTCTGTTATGATTGTTTATGACCATAAAAAAGATTTTTATTTAATTATTACGGGCATTAAAATTAAATATTGTAATCAGTGTTTCGAATCAATACTATTGTAAATATGAGCTTTTTAAATATTGTATCATTAAATCAAATCAGCAAATTTCTTCATCAGATTTTTCTTGGATACTTTCTTTTTCTTCTCTGCTATCATCTTATTCTTCACTTACATAATCTTCATTACTTTCTTCTTCTTCAGAATCTTGACTGGATGCTGCTATTTGACCGAGGAGAAGCATTTCTTCTTCAGAAGTAACAGATTTCTTTGCAGAAAGGTTTGCACTTTTTTTTATTATTTCTCTGATATAAAGCAAAAAGGCATCACATGTTTGTAACAATCTATTAATTACGACCATATTGCAATATTCTCTGACAAATGTTCGCACATAGTTTGCTCTATACAAATGGAAATTGCTTATTTCTGGCTTCTACTGCCTCTTCTGACAGTTGTCCAATAGGTAAAAGTGCATGTGAAATCAGTTCTCCTATGCACTGATATTTTATGCATGGTTGGTGATATTGGACAATAAAGATATAGATTTTGTCAACACAAATAAAGTTTTAATTTTGTTACATATGTTTCATATCCACTTGATAGAGTTTCCAAGGTGATTAAAAATCTAAATATTAAATCTTTGTCAATACCTGTAATGTTCGATGCCATTTCGGAAAACCTTTTCGATATAATTTCGTCATATAGTGTTTCTGTATCCAGGTTTAGGAATATCAACCAATAAGCTTAACTTATTTTTTTAATTCATCGTGTATTTTCTTTTTAGTCGATGCAACTAATTTATTTTCATCTTTGTTTCGCGCTTGCCATTTCTTAATTGGAAATTTATATGATAAATGCAACATTTTTTAAAAAATCTAATTTTGGAATTTTAGTAAAACTCATCGATAAGAAATTCGGGTTTTGTGTTTTCTTCTTTCTCCGTTATTCCTGAATTAAAATTTTAATAAGTCGAACCACAAATGCAACATGATGTTGATGAGATGTTAAGGTGGCGGTTTTGCACACTTTAGCGTCAACAATAATTAATAATAATCTATATCTATGGAAATAGTTATTGTTCAATATTTGTAGTATTTTTCGGGTGCTTCATTTTATTCTCTATGAGCTCTATTTCTTCACTAGTAGTGTCAACAGTTTCATGAATGAAACGTACTCTTAATAGGCTTACAAAATTTCAATGATGATGTTGGAGTTAGCAACACAGTTTCCTGCACATCACCTTCTACATTTACTACTATACTTTCTTCCCAAGCAAACTGAAGTTTTAAAATTCTTTATTTGGTGTGGTGTGAAAGTTTGGAGATGAGGATAGCAGCTCAAGTGTCTTCCCCAACATCTGAAGGTTCACAGAAAAGAATAGTTCAAAGAAATCATCTTGGCAAAAGATTTTCTGTCGAATTAAAAAAGAAATTATAATTAAAATAACTGAAATAATATAAAACACTTTTTCTTTATTTTAAACCACTTCAAACATAAAGCGCAGCCAAAAGTTCATCTACGAAAATCCGCGGGAAATGCCTTTCTTTTGGTACAAAAATTGTAGCTTGGAAGTCTAACTAAATCCTTAATGTTTCTAAAAAATATGTAAAAATTAAAAAAAATTCTTACACGGTTTAAAATTGTTTTATATTTACTCAAAATTTTGATAAAAATTTACAAAAAATGTATGCATTTTATGTATTTCTCTTCCAGGAATAAAATTCAATAAAACTAAGGTGACCAATTGTCCTCCTTTTCGTAAGTTCTGACCTCCCTCGAAAGTACAGTAAATAATGTATCAAGTGTTTTTACTATGCATTTATCATATTATAGTACATTCTTTATTATTGTTGCAATGAATAAAATGTGTTTTCTTATTTACGATATTTTTTTATATTTTATTAATTTGTGTCCTTCTTTTTAATGAAAAAAAGGCCGGTCAGCTTAAAAAAACTGAAGTGAAACTGCGCTTTCTTACTTTATTGCTAACTTCAAGAAAGCTCTTTCGAAAAAGATGTGATCGTACAAATATTCGCTTGCATTAATTTCTGACTTGAAACAATTGTATTAATTTACTGGGTGTGCAAATGTCAATAAATAAATAAAGTTAAAGTAGGATAATTACAAATATTTAACTACATGGTTTATAGCATTATCATCTTAAAACTATTTTCAAAATTTTGTATTTTGTCCACATTTTACTATGAAATCCCCCACTGTGCGCTGGTCTGAATTCGGCGCCTCTCCCCTAATTGTGTTATATTATCTTATTTCTAACTGGACATTGTCTTACGCTGTGCTGTAACGTTCCGTTCTTGCTACTTGTGCAAAGAGGAGCAATCGATTCCAAAATTAAAGCAGCGAGGGAATTTGAAATTATATTGCGTGAGCATGAATCGGCTCCATAAAAATTTCGATAGAATAAGAGTATTGTGATGCTATTTTAAATAATTGTAGTACAAACATAAAATCTCTTTAGATGGAATTAGATTGAAGAAACAACTTTTAAAATGAGTTAATATGATGCATGAAATTAGCATGAGTTAATATAGCACATAAATTATATGTAAAATTTAGTCCGAGTAATATTTTTTCTTTTCAAATTTGGTCCTATTGGAAAATTGCAATTTCAAAAATTAACTATGGTCAATTACATCCATTTATAAAAACTATCCACACATTAACTCTTGAATCCCGAGGCGACGCTTTTCTTCTAGTCCCTTTCAATCCGGGAGTTTTTGGGGAGGAAACGACATGAATTGTACTCTCCCAACCTTGGTGGTCATTTACCCCACAATCCCAACCCTGCGTTCCCCCCACAATCCAACCTTCCCTTAAGGCGCACGAAATGGGCTGCGGTTGGCAAGGATAATTGGACTACGTACCGCGCTTAACTAATAAACGATCTCAGGGCCTCACCTCCCCTCATAAAAGTCAAACGCCTCAGATCGGCCTGCGTCGGTGTTAAGGGAAAATTTTTAGACCGCCCGAACCGCGTCGCTTGATATGAGAGGGTTAAAGATAGAAAAAAAACACCTCTTCAAAATATTTTTGTGAGTTCGAAAACAATAAAAAAATGAAAGAAAAAACTTAAACCAAACAAATTTTTTTGGTTTAGAGTGTCTTTTTAATGTTACGTTGAAAGGTGATCAGAATTTTCAACTTAATGATACGCGTGGCGTCGAAATTAGCAGCCTCCTTCGATGAACTTTTATTCAAAGCAAAAAGAAGGCGTTAGGGCGTAAAAAGTTTAAAATTTATAAAATTAAGGTGTAGATGCCAAGACATTTCAAGCTATTGTTTTAAGTTAAAATTGTATTCAAATACTAAATGGATGTAGAAATTCTGCATTAGTATATGATACGCGATGTATTTCAATACAATTTTCAAATCCAGAAATTGAAGTTGATAATATTAAAAGTACCTATACGCACTTTTTTTATCTGAATATGTTTGTTTCCAGGGCATTTTCGAAGGGCTTTTTATTAAGTCTTATTTGGCCTCAAAGTGGGATGAAATTTAGCAATCTACAATCATTAAAAAAAAAAAAAAAATGCACTTCGTGTTTGGTCTGTACCTTCTAAATTCGATCTCCTAGAATTGCGGATTTTGATTCGATGTGCGATTATAGAAAATTTCACAGCTCTTTCTTATTATGGATTCTTCATTACTTATAATCAAAATTTAAATATAAAAAAAAATATTGAAATGATAATATCAAGAAAATTACATTGACTTACAACATTTCATTAAGTTTCGCTAAAAATCATTTAAACTGAATTTCTTCTTATGTATCATTAATTAATACTTAATTTTCACATTTATTTGGTTGAAATCCCGTCATCTTGGAATAACGCCAAGCAGTCGAAGCAAATTGCTGCTAATATAAGCACCGAAGTGCTGCGGTTACAATGATTAACTTCTAAAAGCTTAAGCCATATTACACTTCCAGCAAAAAAAAAAAAAAAGTAAACCCTTTGCGAATAGGGTCATGATTTGCTATTTTCTATTTCAAACGGAGATAAATTTCAAAGCGCTCGCGATCTGCGCCTACGGTGGCGAGGGAAAAGTGCCCGGAGCATGACGCCATAAATTTTCCATCCCCAATCTTAATCAGTGTATTGACATCAGGACTATAGTCTTATTTTTCGCCTCCTCATTATATTTGGCTTAAATGTGACATAAAGGCATTCATGTTTTGCTCCGTGACGACCCTAGACTGGAGACCGGCTATTTTACACCGCCACTGCCTAAGGCATATGAAATGGGCACTGGGCAGATTTTTAAAATCACATATCATAAAGCTACCGTGCTCTATGCTCGTGAGCACGAGCACAATGCCACTCAACAAATAAGTTGTCGCACGAGACGCATTGAGACAATCGGTCGAACAAGTTTCGATTCATTGGGCCATTCTTGGCGAACTACGTCACCGTCAAAATCACACCGGATTGGTTTGAATTTCCGCTCTCATGATTTTCCGTCCCCATCGTGTGCATTTTCAAGCCGGTTGAATACAGCCCACTATTTCCGTCATCTTGTCTGACCGGTCATGTGCACAAACTTTTTTGCTGAGTGGCATTGTGCTCGTGCTCACTATAAAGGCACGATAGACTATCCGTGTGATATGCGCTTTAACAAAAACATCCTAGAGTTCGATAGCAGTAACAGCGGCGACCTAGTAGCTTCCCTCAGAGATCTTTATCAGAACAAAGAATGTTCAAGTCAACGAGGCCAAAAATCGACGAATAGAAAAAAATGGTGTAATTTTGAATTGGGACAGCGTTGTTGGGGTAGTGTCAAACGGCATATTAAAAGATCCCGCCGGTGGGGATGCGGGGTTTAAAGGGGCGTTTTCAGTTCTTCTTAAATATCGAAAAATATGGGTGATATCGAAAAACACTCAATTACAAAATTAAACTATATGAAATTTCCTACAAAAAAGTCCTACTTTTTTGTAGCATCAACTAGTTTAGAAGGTAGAACTTTCTTGTAGCACACACACACCAACAACAACAAACACCAAACCACACCACCAACAAACAACACACACATACAACACAAACACAAAACAACACACACCACCCACACACCAAGTTAATATTTCTAAAATTCCTTACTGTAATGGTAAAATCGATATAAAAGTACTGAATCAACAATCCTCATAAAAACCTCATGCCTATATAATAATTATACAAGGGTAGTATTATATTGTCGGAGCTGGGGTGACAAAACCATTGATGGTTCAATTATGCACCCTTCCTCCCCTTACATCTGCTCTCCTTTTTTAACAAGTTTCCTTCTACTCGTAGTCCAGTCAACGAATTGTAGATTTAAAAAATGGTGTAGTTTTGAAATTCGGCACAGTTGTGGATGTTGTTGATGGATTGTGATCTTTGAGACATATATTTGGTTTCAGCCAAATTTTGTCTCTAATTTTTTGTGTAATAGATATACAACAATGAACAACACCTGCACGTCAACATTCTAACTGAACAGTTGCTAATAGAATTATTCTGCTTGATTTTGCCAATAATGACAACCTGAACAAAATCGGGAGGATCTAACTTTACTTTACTCTACGACAACACCCATGACTCCAGAGATAAAGATCTCCGTTTTGCAGTTTGGGTGGGTGTGCGTAGTAGAATCTTTATAGATAACAAAAAAAATTATGTGTACATTGATGTACAAATTAATTCAATAAGTATAAATTTTAAATAGGTTTACCGTGGAGAAATTTACAGTAGCAGCCTTCTGACATTGAGGCTGTTATACAATTTACTATTATATTATTTACTATTATATCATACATTATTTTATATTATATACAGGAAAAATCAGATTATTATGATCACATTAAGTTAACTATTGAGCTGTTATAAGTGCATTTAATAGTGGTTGGGCTAATTAGCACTGTGACAAAAGACGAAATGATGCGGAACTATTGCTTATACTTTTGATATTGATTATTTGATTATATTAATTATAGTGTATCTTGCCTTTGCAGACTTAAATATATATCATATATATATATATATATAAGATAATCAAGAGTCTTGAGTCATTTCTGAACTCGAGAAATTCTGGCGCTTTTGAGTTGCTTGTTTGTCTTGGGGTAGATGCACTTCATTTCATTTTTTTGTTTTTGGCGCGCGAAATTTACTTGAAATGTATTCGTGAGTGAAAAAAAGATTAAACACCTTGTAAAATTTGCATTTGTTAGTCTCTCATCTTTCAAATCCAAGCTCAATTGTCTATATAAACACATTGGACTAAGCTAAAGATTACCTAATGAAATTTTAAAAAAGCAAACGATGGATAAAATGATAAAATAAGTTAAATTACGTATGATCTGAAATGAATGCATCTGAAAATTTCCTTCACATCCTGAACTTGAAGAAATCGAATCATATTTGTTTTAAAATTATTATTTTCAATAACGAACATTCGCTGGCTCAATAAATTACAAAAACATGTATGGAATAATGAAAGAAGATGACATCTACGAAGTTATACATTATTAAATGAAAGATAAGAATGGCAGATTAAACAACATAAGCTAGTCAAGTAGATAAATGTCTTAAACCCGATAGAATGTTCTGTTAACTTGCATGCTTTTGAAACCGTGGGTTGCGAAACTCAGTCGATAGCACCGAAAATATCACTCTCGAAAGTTTTACGTCTTCCGATTTCATATTTTTCAACATTCATAAATATAGTTTTTAAAAATATTGATTGAAAGCTATTATAAAATTTACTAGTTGCTATTTTTGATTCATTTCTTAACATTCATTAACATTCGTTCTTAAGATTTCATTATAATGCTTAGTTTTTAAACTTATTTTTCCAGTTCGGCTACGAGACAAGATTTTTTTAGATATAATGGGTTTCAATTTTTTTTTTTTCTCTCTTAAAGTAGACTTGGGTAAGAAAGTTTTAAGAAGCTCTTGTTTAGTACTACTTAACGTTCAAAATATATGACTCAACACCAAATATTTCATTCTGGGGAAGAAGAGAGGGATAATATAATGAAAACAGGCACATCGGTGCAAGATCCAAGAATGAATCAATGTTCCATTAAAAGTAATTTTCCTCTAGGGAGAGTTATCTCAGTAGTTATAATATCTCCATTAATAATTTATATAGTAAAATTAAATTACGTGCTTCTAACGGTGTCTTAATTTTCAGACTGTCCACTCTTCATATCTATTCACTCAAAGCCAATTTTTATGGGATAATCGCCTTTCTGTTTTTATTACAGGTATCAGCAGAATTATTTAACGATTAATCATAAGATGCGCGTCTTTTACATTGATTATGAAATAATAGTAAATTAATAAATGTACTTAAGCCTTAAAGACTCAGTTTTGTCTTGAAGCAACATACCCAATTTTGTCTTCTAAAATCTTGAGAATAAAGACTGAAGCTCGAATGCCTGTTGATGCAATAGGATACATATTTAAATTTTTATTAAATAAATTTACAACATATTGATGGCAGCCTGAGTGCTAATAAAAAAAGATTGATGTTTTTCACTTGAGTCTGAATCTTTTTAGCTTTATTTGTACGCTTCAGAATTCCATATTTTCTTCTACAATGTTGAAGGAAATTCTTTATCCGCATCCTTATTTATTAAAATTCACCTGTGTTTGACATTATAGAATTTTATCAAGGATATTTTTTTCTGAAATAAAGCCCAGTACCCACAAGTTGGTAACAAATTTTTTTTAGTCATAACTATACTTAAAATAAAATAGGATAGGAAATAAGTTTTTTCCCATGCTTTATTCAAGAAATGAAAGTCAAAAAAGTTTTTAAAATCAATTTAAAAAAAATCCTGCTCTTCAGGGTTAACTCTTGAAATTGATATTGAGTTAGAGACTTTAAGATGGTTCCCCGTAAATGGTCTATAAATTAAAACAGTGTAATTCAAATCCGCATTTCACTTTTAAAATGGATATTCAATAATTTTAACAAAATTCGCATAAAACAGTGTTCCGTGTATCTCCCCCCTCCAAAAAAAAATAAAGAATATATATATATATATATAGAGAGAGAGAGACAGAGAGAAAGAGAGAAAGAGAGAGAGAGAGAGACAGAGAGAAAGAGAGAAAGAGAGAGAGAGAGAGAGAATGAGAGAGAGAGTAACAGAAAAACTCACCTTTCCTTCTCTTGTCCACTTCTTGTTCGCTGCTTTCTTTACCTGATTCTGTTCATAGCTGTAATTTATGCAAGAACTGACATAATTTTGTACTGAAATCGAGTAGAATGGAAACAAAAATAAATTTGCTACCCGTAGGATTTTGAATTTCCTTGCACCTTCATCTTTGAATTGAGTGATTGTGTTGAATAAAATTCAAGACCCGTGGGAATCAGTGGCGTAGCGAGGGGTGGGCAAAGTGTGTATAGATGCCCTGGGTGCCAGTCTTAGGGGGCGCCATGCCACGGAGACAAAGCAATAGTGCGTTATTGCACTTTTTAAAGACAAATGTAATGAGGACGTGAAGAAATATCGTGTCCCGAGCACTATTTCCATAACAAAGCCACTGATGACAACTCGGGGGGAGGCGATAAACTGATAATATGCTCCGGGCGCCTATTATCCTTGCTACGTCACTGGTGCGGACGAAGTTTTGATTCATTTATTCAAACGTGTTAAATTGAAATCGCCTAATAGGAAAGTTGTTTATGCCGTTAAGTACTTTAAAAAATAAAAAACTTTTGGAAACATCCACATTTTGTAAACGACCTACAAATTTCAATTCCTGACAATAAAAGAATGGATCTTATTATCAACTGACCGTTAAATCATATGGTAAATGAGAAAGAAGGACTTTAGTTTCATTTGACGGGGATACGTCTTCATTTGCAGGCAATAGGGACACTCTATGGAGGGAAGACGCATTGATATGGATTTTGTGCATACGCATTGCGGTTTTAGGGTTTGTTTCGGACTGAGTGAGTATTAGGACAATGCAATAACCTCTCCAAGTTTGTTCGTCTCTAGATATTCCTTGTCTTGTTACAGTAAGATCGGCTGGGGCATTAGTGTTAGTTTAATTTTCGCTATTTAAGGACTTAAAGGTATGAGAGATTTTGACATATTCCATATTACAAGTCAATATTTTGCCTTGTTCCTGGGAACAGGAAACTGAACTTTATCAACCCCTTGCATTACGTTTTTATTTAATCTTCTATTTAGATACCACCACCCATTTGGGATATTTTTTATTATTTCAATCTATTTAAGATGGTAAAGGATACTTGAGACATTTAAGCATGACCAGGTGATTTTTTTATTTAAAATTAATTGTTACGTTGAATTAATTACGGATTTAAATAGCTTACAGGCACAAAAGAGCCGAACGTATGACATGTGACGCCGACCAAGAAGGGGTTAGTTCATTATTACTCGTATTACTTATACTGAATTTATCTAGGGAGTAAACATTCGTATATTCCCTATTAATTTACACTAGGTGTAGCATAAAAAGGCATTAAAATATAAAATTTTCAAAAGTTAGGAAGAATATATGCATGTAAAGCGAAGAAATAAAATAAGCAGATTGTATCTGTGAATCGATTTTCTTAATGTATGCATTCACGAGTAAAAGCATCCGCGGGTACAGAATATGTCAAGTGTGTTAGGACACAGCCTGCTTTAGTTTATTCAACCTAAATTATCTCAATTACAAACTTGTCGAAGACGAAAATTTACCAAACTTTTAAGGATATCATCGATTTCTTTATCCTTCAGTGATACCATCTTATCCTTTAAATTCCACAATAACTTCCCAAAATAAATTAAAATCACTTCCTACATTAATTTTATTGTATTTTTTTTTATTCCTGCAGATTCACATTTATCTCAGTTAACATTTTCTCCCAATGAAAGTTGTCCCTCTGAATTCTTCTGAAATTTGAACTAAAAAACACGCAAGTTAATTTTATTTATCTTATTTAAGACTAATAAGAGCAAAAATTATTTCCTCGCGCTTTTTTTTTCATCGAGTTATAACCAGACGTTTTATTTCGTATCACTTAGTAGAACGCATGAAGAATCTCCATGTTAAAAATAAATCTTAATGTGTAATTTGTAATTAAATTCTACATCTCAGCTTTTCTTTGAGCATTTTGTCTCCATTCTACATACCCACTAGTGAATTAAGCAATAATTCACCTAAAATACAATATAGATTTTTTTAAAAAAATCAGCATTAGTTCTTTGCATTTCATGTATATTAGTTATTAACTTCCGCTATACCACAACTGCTATATCCACAATCTAAATTACATATGTCTAAACATACTTTAGATAGATGTGATAATTTCTCAAAGTCTTTATTTTAGAAAATGTTAAGACTCTTACAAATAATTTCTGCGCTTCTGATTGTCTAATGCCAGTCATTTTTCAACATTTTATATTTGGTACCCAATTACCCACATCAGTTTTACTTGTGCTCCCTTTGTAATGAGTTTGGCTGAATGTTGCCTATTCAAAATATATTGGAATTTTAAATAATTAACATCAAAAAATATCTTCATGTGCCTAATAAGCATACAAAATAAAGGGTCGAAGTAGGGGTACCAGACGTCCGGATTTCAAGCCCACGTTCGGATTTGTGTCCGGATCTCTAAAATGTCCAGATTTACACTTGTGAGTACGGCGAGAGAGAAATTTGGTTGTAATAGAGAAATTCTGACGTATTCGAGAAAGCTGACGTCATTCCGTCAATGAGAGAAAATTCATTGTTTACATCCATTGTTGATGAGAAAGTGTGTGAGCCTCCTTATACAGGTTCCAGTTCAAACTAAAAATTGAAAGTTTCGGCAGCTTTGTTTTAATTCTGTTTTATATTAATATAGTTTTGAATTACCAAACATTAATAAAAATTGTACTTTCTTTACATTCTGACGTCTTAAATTGTTTTTACTCGTTGGTAGGCAGCTTTTAAAATTTTATAGTATACTTGGTCCCCCCAAGACTCTTCTACCCCCACCCCCCGGGCATGTCCGGATTTCAACCCAAAAAATTATGATAGCCCTAGGGGAAGGAATTTTCTGTCGTAGTTGTTCAAACAAAAGTCTTTAAGTCCACAAAAACTTTTTGACGTACTACTACAGTTGTTTAGAATTTCCAATTAATTATTTTGTGATATAAACCTGTTATCTGAACATCAGTAAACCAACAGTAGGAGTTGACAGGAAAAATCTGAAAAAAAAAACCCTTTTACTATTTATCATAATGACTCAAAATTAAGTTTAAATTGATTATATTTCAAAACTATAATTTTGCTCTAAGTGGCTTTTGCCTGAACGACGACACAGTATTTTTAATATCTCTTCTTTCTTTTATTAAAGATTTTTTTAAGAAATTTGTCAGAGAAATTAGGATACAATTTTGTTAAATAAATATATATACAAGCCTACACTTATTCTATGAAAGTGAATCGAGAAGGAACCAATGTAATACAGGGTTTCTTGAATTGACGATCTCAGGTGGTGGCATTGCGAAAGTTTCCGCATCTTCATCTATTTATATTTTTTCACAATATTTATGTACGCCAGAGGTAAATTATAGTAACAATTTTAACATTTTATAGAAGAGCCAAAGAAAGTTCCAGAGTTCACTGTATCGCATGCTGTATTTCATTTCAATTTTTACATTGCCCATCTGAAAATTCTGTCGGGATTAAGCAAATACCATAAAAACATCAAAATCAGCTAAAATGAATTTACGATAGTTTACTTCTGAGGGTGCAGATTTGCAAAGTTATGAAAATTATATTGACTTGGCCTCTTAATAGTTTCATTTTCTCTTCTGTCTAGTTAGATTAAACTCTGTTTTGTGTCTGTGTTGTCGTTTTGATTCCACTAAGAAACCATAGTACATTTGGGATATTTATGGATTCCCCGTAATTTTTTAAAATGAAATTACATAATTTATGAACTTTTAGCATATAACTAAAAATACTTTAATCAGATGCACATTTGCCGTACCGTTAAGAAAAGTGTTTAAAATATTTCATTAAAATTGTTTTTTTTTTTTTTCCTTTCCTCATGTTTTCACGAATTCAGCTACAGGTCTGTTCAAGACTTTTTCTTCACCCGATGCAGAGCTAGATACCTTGTCTCTGTGGCTCTCGGCTGTTGACCTTAATTCGCAGGGGTCATTTCCTGTAAGACGCGGGAAGGGAAGACAAAGTACTTGCTCTTCCAGTCTTCCGCAGACAGAAAGCTTCACGAGCTTAAATTTCGCTGCCTCCCCCCCTCCCCGTTCATTTTTTCACCTCCCAGGGGAAACGCTGGGGAGTGAGAAACAGGGGGAGGGATGCAGTAGGTTTCTTTACAAGTCATTATCTTCGGATGTGAGAATAACAGGGGTGCAACATTTGGCAGAGAGAGCCCCTCTGGCGTTTTTATTTGGCGCGTTCATAAGTTTAAAGAAAAACTGTGGAGTAAGACAGCAAGACTACTTTCCCCCCCGCAAACTGTTTTGGCTTCATAGAAATGTTCCGTCCTCACTTACGCACTAAGCATTTGTTCACGACGTCAAATGCACATGCAAGTAGGAAAATAAAACAGTTCAACAGCAATTTTAATGATAAAAAGATTATAATCTTTTTTTAAATGAAGATTTAAAACAGTATGATTTTCTGAATTATTCAGCTTTTTAAAATCGAAGGCTCTGATATAAATACACGCTGCCAATAAATTCGCAGCCATAATGTACAGTACCCTACGTGGAGTCGGGACTCATAGTTTAATAAATCTTATTATTAATGTTTAATTTAAGAGGTTTAGTAAACTTTAGTGCCTTAAAAGTATTAAGGTAGAAAAATTATTTTCACTCGAAGTCGATTGCTTTCCTCTGGTTTCTTAACTACAAATTTAAATTACAAACCTGCTTTTTTTGCCAGTTGTTTGCTGAGAAAATAAGCTTCATTTAATTCTTCAATTCTTTAAAGAAAATTATCCTCGCCAATTGATTTTAACTAGGAATCACTTTTAGAATCCGATTAAGTTTAATTTAAGATAATTTGCAATCATATTCTATAGACCAAGGGTGTCAAACTCATATACTAACACGGGCCAACTAAACAGATGATAAGTTTATGTAGGCCTAAAAAAGAAAACTTCATTTTTTTATAGAACCATTTGTTTATTTTGAAAACATGAAAACACGGCATGAAAAAAGATAAGGACAACGGTAGAGTCAATGTTTTCTTTCTGACATTTGGGCATCACTTCTCTCATACCATCTTTCCTATTTTGAGGGATATTTTACCCGCAGCGATAAATTTCAAAACTGATCCAAGATGAATGCCAGCATTTCTATATCTGACAGGAGACTTAGCTACACTATATGATCAAAAATATCCGTACATTTTCTTATTGACACATTTTTTCGAATTTCACCAGAAAGGTTGAAGGAACTACACTTGGACTTAGACCATGTGATGAATAGACTTGAACTCACAGGGAAAAGGGAATTCGACTCATCCCATTTCACAGACAGATGATAATAATTTGCAAATTTCATCAATGGTAATAATCAATATGCACATTGCTTGCATGCATTTTCGTAAAAATAGCACATGTATTTTGGAAGATTTAAAGGATTTCTTAAAAAATCCAAAATTTTCCCGTATGTTTTTTGCTTATAACATGCAGAGTTTTCAGCCAAGTTATACGAAACTCACAGAGTTCTCGACAATATGTTTGAGAAGCATTGCATTACAATTAATAGTAAATACTTTGAATACTAGAGTAAATATGAGTATTTGAAGTAAATTATTATATACTGCGCATGTGAGCGTATTTTTCTTCTATAATTTGGAAGCCAAATATCTAGGGAAACGTAAGTAAAAATTCCAGTTCCATACCATTAAGATTTAGACAAATGTCAGTATTTCAGTGAGCAGAATTTTTACTGTTATCTAAGAGAAACAAAATGATAAGGGTTATTCCACAAATTGAAATTTTTTAAATTTGAATCTTCGAATAGTAATCGTACAACAGCAATTTAAATTAGGTATTTTTTAATAAATATTCCTGGGCATTTAGTGTATTCAACCTTTATTAAATTTTATAAAATTATTTGAAAATTCTAGTTTAAAAAAACAATTTGCAGAAAATCCCACATAATTTTGTTTCTCTTAGAGAGAAGCACAAATTCTGCTCACTAAAATTTAAAATTTTTTCTAAGTCTTATTGGAATTTTTACATAAGTTGCCCCATATATCTGGCTTCTAAATTTTAAAAGAAAAATTACGCCATGTCTCGCGCATGCACAGTAAACAATAATTTACTACAAATACTCACATTTCCTCTAGTATTCAAAATATTTACTTCAAATTTTAATACAATGCTTTTCCAACGCATTTTCGAGTACTCTCTAAATTTCGGGTAATTTGGTTGAAACCTCTGCATGTTATAAGCAAAAAACATGCGGGAAAATTTGGGATTCTTTAAGAAATCCTTTATATCTTCCAGAATATACGTGCTATTTGTTCGAAAATGTATGAAGGAAATGTGAATATTACGCATAACCATTGATGAAATTTGCAAATCATTATCAACTTTCTGTGAAATGGGTTTGAGTCGAAACCTCTTTTGGCCTTCATCAATTTCTGTTTGGTCTCCTAAATGCCCTCGTGACCTAATCTTTACTGTAAAATGCGAGTTCAAGTCTATTCATCACAAGATCGAAGTTAAAGTGCAGTTCCTCCTGACTTTCTGGAGAAATTCGAAAAAATGTGTAAATTCGAAAGTGTCCAGATACTTTTGATCATATTGTGTATTTCCTTTCATAAATATAAATAATTGCTCGCACTTCCAAAAATGTAAATAATTTCATATGCCAATTTTCGAGTGTTTTCAAATCTAGCTTGCAACTATTTGTAAAATCATGGCATCCCAACTTCACTGAATTTTGTCTTCAAATCTGAATCTCGATTACCGAACACACCGATTTTGACAATACAGAGAGTCATTTTGATATAAAGATACATCCTTATATAAATAATCAGTATGTGTGGTCAATGTTCAATGAGTCGGACAATTCACCAACTCCTCCTATTGTATGGAAGAGCAATCAATTTACCTTCTCTACGGATGATGCAGGTATGGGAATTTTATGTCTTAAGCAATTTTTGATTATTGGAGTGCATTTCTTTTCAAAGGGAACAGGTGAAAATTGCGGCTTTCAGTTATTTTTTAGACTTGGAAAAATTCAAGCTGAAAATCTTATGCAGCGATTAAAAGATAGAGAAATTGGTAGACCCGTTTCTGTTTTATCCTATTTAGGAGAAACAGGTGATGCGCTGTCAAATGAAGAAAATGACTTTTGGGATAACAGTGTAGCAAATCAAGGCGAGCAGGCATCGGCAACGTTTATACCTCCTAAAAGTCCCCTAACAACTCTTCCAGCAATTGAAAAAACAATAAATCGTAAAAAACGAACCGACGATGCTATGGAAGAGACTTCCTGAAATTCCTGACTTACAAGATGCCTAAAACTCCAATTACTACTGTTCTCTTTTCAAATGATTGCAGCTGCAGATCTAAGAGAAATTATTCTCCACCTATCAGGAATTTTGGAAGCGATTGAGAAACTTTGGAATATGGGCAGTAATCAAAAACCAGATTCTTACCAGATCTGGGAAAAAATGGATGAACTAGATTCACAAGCAATTGATAGTTCACAGCAAACTCAGGTAGCTCCTTCGCAGCCGCCTCAGGAGACGAGGGGAAGAATTAAATTAACTCCTTTACAGCTGCCTCCATTACCTCCCTTTCCTTTTTATCCTTATCGATCTGCATCACCTTCATCAAGTATGGACCAGATGATGGGAAGCGAAGCAATGAAATTTAAAGATAATTTACCTGCAGAACTCAAACCTGAATAGGAAAGACGCCTTTTCCAATGTTTCACTCAAAATGATCCTGCAGCCTTACGCTCAAGATCTTATGCACGAATTCCGAAAAAGAATTGTTGTTCCAGAACCAAAGGACAATGAATTGTTATACATTGCCATGATTCAAAGTTTTCTTCATTTCTAAATGATTTTGCAGCTCATTCTCAATAAGAGAGTGTAACTGTTATGCATGATACCAAAAGTAATATACTTATATTGTTCTTCCAAATTTTTTCAATTTGTTACCCAATTCCTAATTAATTGGTGTTTTTTGTTATTTGTATTTTTGCTTCTTTTTAGCTTCTATTGTATTTTGAAGCCCTTCACATGCAGCTGTATTACAAATAAATAAAGCAACATGCTGGTCTTTCCATTTTCTCAATTCGTTTATTTAAAATAGAATGAGAATTTGCAAAAGGCCAACAGGTGCTTTTTTAAATCTTCTAATGTAAGGAATGGAAGAATAGAGAAATGCAAGAAGATAAGAGTAAGTAAGTTATTAATTTAGTAATATTAGAAATTAACTTACCTGCCATAAAGAATGGGTTTATCTCCTAAAAGTCAAAGCCCAATGAAAGCCAAACTAATTGGACAATCAATGGGCAAGACCATTGGGATTTTCAACCCCATCTTTATTAACATAACAAGAATTATTCAAATACAATTTTGTGCTCTTGATCTCCCTTTATCGGCTCACTCTGCTGTGACTCGTCGGCGTTCCTCCGTCGGCACCCTGGGCGTTATCCATCACATCATCCTGCAAATAAATGAATTTTTATGTCTATATATCTATCAATTAAATGTTTCTTAAATATTAATTGTAAAGTTAAAAATTTATCTTTAAACATATACAGTTATTTGACCATTCCTTTCGCCACCATTTGGAAACTTTCAGTGATATGTGCCGATGCACTTCAGGCTCCGCAGGCAATATATTGTGTAAAACACATCCTATGTATATCTTTTCCTCGGTGACGTTCATTGGATGAATGTCCCAGTGTTTAGAAGGATGGACATTTTTTGGTCCAATGACTCGCTCCTTGATAGATGCTGGAACTCTATAATCATTACATGTGATGATTCCGGGAGGAAAAATTTGAGCGATAGGTTGCTTATTTTTTTGTTCTAACTGAACTTCAACATGACCATCCAGGTGATCTCAGAGATCATCTAAATTCAAAAATCCCTGACCCGGTGTCAAATTTGATCCATAATGTTGTCGACCTTTTACGTCGTCAAACAAAACAAATCTTTTCCCAATTGCTTGCCCTAAATAAAACGGTAATCTGTTTTCATCCACGTTCACATTAATGTTAACACTCTCAAAAAACTTTAAAAAGCCATTGGCAAAAGACGTTTTTACACATTTAAAATCTCCCCTTAAAATATAATATCTGTTTCGTGGAGTTCCAAAAATAAAAGAACTCACAATAATGCTGGCAATACTACGAAATTTTTTGAAATGATATTTAGTGTAATAATCTGATAATCCAAAAATATCTTCATCTTCAATATCTAATAATTTATAGCCAAGTTCTTTGGCTTGACGGTCTATATATTTTTCACCTCTTTCTGTTTTAATTTGCATATACATTTTTGCAAAAACGGATTCAATCGCATTTTTTGCTGTTTTTTTCTATTAGCTGAAAACAAAATGTGCCTTGCATTTTCTAAATGTTCTTTATGCTCTTCTTCATGATCATTTGTTATTTTGGATGGCGATCTATCACAATTGTTGCCTAAATGTGAATATTCATACATTATACGAGTCTCATATTTCGTGCGCAATAGCATAGTCAATGTTGGAAATTCAAATGAAATTGTTCAGTCACTGAATGAAACGCATCTCATTGGTTTATTTCATGACGTAGCCGAAGTTACGGCACTAGTCGAAGTTGATTGGTTGTTACAATCTATATATATTGTTCATTTGTGTTTTTAAAGCAAGCAGTCATATAGCAGTCGAATGGATGGCTGTCAGTGAGTGTGTAAGCTGCAAGACAGCAGCATGTCTTTATTTTTTAAGTAAACTGGATTAAAGCTATTTTGTATTTTAAACTGCCTGGTATATGCGTTACTCTGCAATTTACACTCACGACATGCCAACAGTGGTTATGAGCCGTGCGATCCCGTACTGATGATTGCCAGATGCAGTTTTAAGCCCTACTGTTTAAATTAAACCGAAAGATTGTGCCTGTTTGTTGTGAAGTCTATAAAGCAGATCGGAAGATGAATATGTCGGCGGAGTCTTCGCCATTTGCATTCCCGAAGTTGGATGGTTCTAATTATACCTCATGGAAGGAAGACATGAAGGTCGTGCTGATGGATCGTGGTTGTTGGAACTTCATAATTGAAGATAAGCCATGTCCTGAACAAGCTACTGAGAGAGAAAAATTCGAGTTGGACTGGAGAAAGCAGAGATGTTACACTACAATTTACCAAGGCATCAAAAGAAAATTTCTTCCGTTAATCCGACACACAACAGATGGTAAAGAAGCATGGAACATTTTAAAAACAAATTTCGAACCAACCTCCAAAGACCGATTGGCAGTTCTTATCGATGAATTTTTTGAGCTGAAGTTTAATCCAGTAGAAGAGACCATTGGAATTTTTTGCAAACGAGTTGAGGAGAAGAAAACTCAAGTTAAGGAAGCGGGTTTTGAAATTCCTGAACTTTTAATCGCATTACAACTTATTAGAAGATTACCAGCCGAGTATGATCATTTAGTTCAAACCCTCTACAGATTGAAGGATGAAGAATTTAACCATCGGGAAGTTGAAAAACAACTTGTAAACGAAGCTGGACGAATTCAGCTGAAGTAGAAGGATTTGAATCTAGATTATACAGAGAATGCATACACCGTCGGATCATTTCGTCTGCAGGAAACTCGCAAGAAATCTTCTGAACGCAGTGGAGCAGTGTTGGACTCTTCAAGAAAACCTGGTCAATACAGAAAAATCAGTTACCCTAAAGGAATGGGGCCGTTTTGTGACTTTTGTTCCCGCAAAAGACACGATGCATCTAAATGTTATAAGAAGCGGAATAAAGAAAAGAAACAAGCTTTCGCATCGGAAACTTCGTTCTGTGGGACTTCTTCTTCTTGATTACGGGACACCTTGCCCCTGGTCCCGGAGACGAGTCCATTGTCAGGATAGTGCTGAGGGCCCGTGAGATGTTCTCGTGCTATTTTTTCTTTATATAGATACATATATACACTTTCTCGTACATCGATGCTTCCATCCGGAGGGTCACCAAAATGTGCAAGACAGTTTAGATGACGTGGTTTCATGCTGCCGCAGACTTGGTCGGCTCTAAATTCTAACAGAAATTGACGTTCTGTGGGACTAATCAAGCTTTTGGAGTATCGACGGACTGGGGTCAGTTCCTGATAGACACCGCAGCTACTTCCCATTTTTGTTATGAACGTGACTGGTTTAAGAACTTTAAGGAACTTACAACGACAAAAGCCCTCCTTGCCGATAAGAAGTCGACGTGTGAAGTTAGAGGAATTGGTGACATCGACTTCATAGTTAAAGACATTAAAGGTAATGTTAAAATCACTTTAAAAGATGTATTTTATACTCCAAACATGAGGAGGAATTTAATTAGCGGAGCAAGAATGGACATAGCAGGACTTAAAATAATTTGGTCAAATAATGTAATGCGTATATGTCATTCTAATAATGAATATTTCTTTTCAGCTTTTCGGCAAGATATGCTTTATATAGTATCAGGTTATCCTTTATTAGACAGTGTAATGTATACTAGTGTAGATTTAAATTTAATCCATAAGAGATTATGCCATGTCAATATTCCTCTTATTAAGGATATGTGTAAAAATAAATCGGTTAAAGGGTTGGAGAAAGTAAATATTAAAATAGGTAATGAATCTTGTATAGCTTGTAATGTTGGTAAAGCAACAAGAACGTCTCTGAAAAAGAATTATGTGTACAAACGAGTAACAAAGTCTGTTTTGGACAAAGTCCACATGGATTTATGGGGACCTGCACCTGTTAATTCTTTGGGGGGGAAGTAAATATTTCTTGTCCATAATTGATGATTTTTCTAGAGAAATAGATGTATTTACTCTTAAAAGTAAAAGTGAAGTATTTTCAATTTTTAAAGAGTACTTATCTAGGGTACAACGCGAATTAGGAAGGAAACTTAAAAGCGCCAGGACGGACAACGGAATGGAGTTTTGTCACAAAGATTTCGAGACATTTTTAAGAGATTTGGGTATTAAAATTGAGAGAACATCTTTCTATACACCGGAATTAAATGGTATAGCTGAAAGATTCAATAGGTCAAATATGGAAGCGGTCAGAACTATGCTGCAAGATAGTGGCTTACAACCAAGGTTTTGGGCGGAGGCACTTCATGCCTATGTTCATACTAAAAATCGATGTAGTCATAAATTAACAGAGGGAAAAACGCCGATGAAAATATGGTCGGGACGTAAACCCTCCATTAGACATTGTCGTACATTTGGTTCACATGCATATGTGTATGTACCAATAGTTAATAGAAATAAATTACAACCCAAAGCAAAAATTAGAATATTGGTAGGTTACGCTGTGAATAGAAGAGGATACAGGGTATGGTTACCTAAAGAAAGGAAAGTCGTAGAAAGTATTCACGTTAAAATTGATGAAACGAAGAATGGCGTGAAAACTTTGTTTGGTAAAGTTAAACATTATGATTATGCTATATATCAATTGGATCAAAATTTAAATAACGATAGTGGTTGCAGGGCACAGGATGAAAAATCTAGTTCACCGAAAAAACCCTCATCATTAGATATTTCAACTTGGATAAGATTAGAAAAACCTAGGAAAAAAAGTAAAAGGATAGATGTTTATTATTATCCCCCTAGTAAAGAACGACTTAGATCCATAAATGATGTTAAAATGTATTGTGAGAAAAACAAATTAGAGTTTGACCCTAATCAGTTTAACTTTAAACCAACAAAAACAAATACGCGTTTAGAAGAAAAATCGGAATGTGATAATGAAACTAATTCAGATTCCGTAGATGAAACAAGCTTTGTAAATGATATTTTTCAAAACGAGATATACATGACTGAAATCCCCAAAACATTTAAAGAAACTCAAATTTCTCCTGATAAAGAGAAATGGGACGAAGCTATGTCTGAGGAAATTAAATTAATGCAGAATAGAAAGGTTTGGGATCTTGTTGAACCAAAATCGAATATGAAAGTTTTAGGTTGTAGATGGGTATACAATATTAAACATGATGAGAAAAATAATGTAAAGAAATATAAATCGAGATTGGTAGCACAAGGGTTTAAGCAAAGACCGGGATTTTACTGATGTATTTGCACCACTTGTGAATTTTGATATAATTAAATTTTTATTTGTTTTGTTAGTATGTATTTTAGGGTGGAATCATTGTCAGATAGATGTAAAAGCAGCATATTTGTATGGAAACCTGGATATTCCCATTTACATGCAGCAACCCGAAGGATTTGCTGTAAAAGGATGAGAGCATTATGTTTGCAGGTTGCATAAGAGTATATATGGTCTTCACCAGAGTGGTAGACAATTTAATATTGAATTAAATGAAATTTGTTTGGACTTGGATTTCATCAAAATGAGTTGTGTAATGGTCTATATACTAAAAGTAATTGTATTTTATTGGTATATGTAGATGACATTGTCGTTTTCAGCAAATCTCAAAGTGATCTTGAAAATTCAATTCTTAATATAAAAATTAAATTGGAGATAACAGAGTTGGGACCAGTTAGATACCTACTTGGTGTAAATTTTGAGCGAATCGGGGATTCTGTGTATTTGCATCAGAATACGTATATAAATAAACTTAAGACTAGATTCAAAAATTTACCAAGGCGGCGAATTGCGTTACCTTTGAAAGTAGGTTGCATTTTACCTGATAGAGTAAAAGTAAATGAGATAACAGAAACGGAACTTATGAGACAGATTCCGTATAAAACGCTAATTGGATGCCTATCGTTTATTGCGAATAGGTCCAGGCAAGATATTGCATTTGCTGTAAACACAATGTCACAATTTTGTAATGGATATACGTATTATCATTGGACTATTGTTGTTGATATTTTAAATTATGTGTTTAATACAATGTATTATAAAATAAATCTTTCTGATACTCATAATACTAGGTTAACTATGTATTCAGATTCTAGCTGGGGATGTAAGTTAAATGATAGACATTCTACAAGTGGATATATTATGTTATTTGGAAATGTACCAATAACTTGGAAGTCTCAGAAGCAAAAATGTACTGCTTTAAGCTCAATGGAAGCTGAATTTATAGCACTAACAGAAAGTGTAAAATGTATTATTTGGTATTCTAAAATTTTAAAAGAACTTAATTTAATTGATTTCAGAATACCGGAATTGTACTGTGACAACCAAGCAACTATCCATTTTTTGAAAAATAATATTGAGAATAGTAAAACTAAACATATTGACCTAAAGTATAAATTTGTTCGAAAATTATTATATGATAAAGAATTTGAACTAAATTATATAAATTCTAAGAAAAATTTGGCCGATTTTTTAACAAAACCTCTTGTAAAAGATAAATTTCTTTCAGTAATAAAGGCTATATTTCAAAAGGATTCAGTGACTGATGGGGCAGAATGTTGGAAATTCAAATGAAATTGTTCAGTCACTGAATGAAACGCATCTCATTGGTTTATTTCATGATGTAGCCGAAGTTACGGCACTAGTCGAAGTTGATTGGTTGTTACAATCTATATATATTGTTCATTTGTGTTTTTAAAGCAAGCAGTCAGATAGCAGTCGAATGGATGGCTGTGAGTGAGTGTGTAAGCTGCAAGACAGCAGCATGTCTTTATTTTTTAAGTAAACTGGATTAAAGCTATTTTGTATTTTAAACTGCCTGGTATATGCATTACTCTGCAATTTACACTCACGACATGCCAACAATAGTCCACCAATAATTTATGGTTAAATTTTGTGGCTAGGTCATATTTTGAATCTGTTGAGCTCAATTTGCAAGGGGGTACCAAGGCTCATACCAGGGGGTTTTGAATTCATTTAAACAGTTACCATGGTTTGGTACTGCTCCTTTATACATGGAGATAACAAAACTTTTCTTCCAAGGATTTTAAAATCTTCAAATCTTGTTTCAAAATGAATTCTAAGGACTAGAATGTTTTCGGCGTACTTTTGATAATTTGATTTCCCTTAAATTTGATTTGTTGATGTTGCATGTCGGAAAGTGTTTGCTTCATTTAAATGCATTTTACTTGATCACTTGCGGATGCTTGGCCATGCTTGTATAATCATAAATTAACATTTCGAGAAAATCATCTAAGGTGAAGTCTCCCTAGTTTCATCTACATCCACTGTACAAAAAGGTTACTTTAAGTTGTAACTTAAATCGCAGGTAGATTAGATGTGTATTTTATGACCGCATTGCAGAAGTTGAGACATCGATCGAATCATAATTGTCCTTCTAACTGATTCACCGACTTTCGGTTTATTCGAGAACATTAAAATATATATTCTGAAAAGGCAGAGAATTTAGAAAAGGAGAGAACGAAGAACATATGGTTACTCCTTAATTTCAGCACATGATTCTTTTATTATCCAGCACAGTCTGAGTTATCTGACCGATATCGGATAATAGGTAAAGAAGGAACCCTTTTTTATGTAAAATATACCATGTATTAAATTGAAAATATTTCATGTTAACTGAATTTTAGGATAAAAAGATGATTATTAGTGCGTTTATTATTTATTTCATAAAGTAAGGCCTACTTTATTAGAAAAAAGCGAAACAGCACTAAAATGAATCTTTGAAGACAAAACAATTTTTACGTTAAACAACGCTTCCCTGCAGATCGATGTTTTCCAGCTGCTTTACCTGTCCATCTCATGAAAAGCATCACTTCCATTCTTGACGTTTCCGTTTGCTGATTAAATGATTTCATTAATCAGCAAACGGAATCAAGCCATTATATCGAAGTATATTATGTAGTTTGTATTTCAATGCATTTAAGCTATTCTGAAAAGTCGTCCAATAAAACACAGCTTTACCTTCCACTCTCCATAATAAAATAGTCGTAAGGAGAAGCAAAAATGAAATTGATGGACTGAACACAAAAACATGCACATGTAATTAACCATTAACTAACAACAGCATTCACTATGACATCGATCTGATCAGCTTGGAATCTCCAGTGACACTAACTGCATAGTCCTGCATAGTCCTACGAACGACACGTGTCTGCTTGAGCCTGGTGCTAGGAACAAACTAAGAAGGCTACCGAGCTTCATTAGAAAACAGAAATTGAAAGGTTGTAGTTCCAAGTAAAATGATTTTTTTTTCTTTCTTCAATTTTATTCTACAGTAGCTAAATCTTGGCAGTCCAGATTATTACATATTTAAAAGAAGTGTCTTGTCCAATAGTCAGCATGCATTGTCTTCAGTGCCTGTTTTGAGAAAGACAAGTCGGAGAGAATAGCATTACTGAATACAAGCCACACAAACGTAGGTCAAATTGCGCGCAATTTAGCCAAAAAAATATTTATAATGAGAGATTGGCTGCTGAGCACGCATGCGTAAAGTTTGTAATATTATGGTCATTTGAGGCGAAATTTGATCGCGTCAGCGTCGTTTTCTTCGTTTTGTTGATGGATAAGCATGGCGACATGGCTAGCAGTAAGCACTAAGTAGGAACAACGAGCCATCTTCTCTTTTCTCTGGTCGAAAGATATTGAAGGCTCTTCGCGCAATACGGAGATCGTGCACTAGGAATTTCCGAAATGGCGGGACAAGCAAGCATGAGATATACAGGCAAATCAGTCACTCAGGATTGACGAAGTCGCGTCAGGTCTGCGGATATGTCATGGGTTAGCCTATCTCTTCACTCACGATTAACTTTGGTTCCATAAAGTGTGTATGATACGAGTGTCTAGATTGCTTTCTACAGAGCATAAGCGCAATCATGATGACATTTGTCAATGCATACTCGACCACTGCCATGACCTAAAACGATACATTTTTGCACGGAATCGTCAAAGATGACTAAATGTATGCCCATTACCAGCGCGAAAAAGCAAAATCTGGAGTGGGAAAACCTACGTTGACCAATGAAGCAATTCGCTTCTGGCTCTCTAGCGCGAGGCGGTAGGTTATTTCCGTCACCTATTAGCGCCGTATTTACCCGCTGAAATGTGTATGACACACTCTTAAAATGGTGTCTAAACTATTGCCCAAGTCCACAGCTTTTAAAATCAATTGGTATTTTTGAAACTTAATGATATTTTTTAAAGCTATGAGTGTTTGAAAGGTTTTACTATGCTTTCTACCAAGTGCAAGAAGCCCCTGCACTCTCAAAAATTTCCGTAATTTCAGTGCCACTGCCCGTAATTTTTACGGTCACCAGCCACTTTTCTCTTTTTACGGGCATAACCCGTATGTTGTTGTAGGATATTTCTCATTTTAAGGTCAGATCCCGTCTTTTATCACGGACGCTTTTCATTGGTCAATCAGGATGACGTACCAACCTTTGAGCGGGAAAGAGGACGCTAAATTTTGACCGTATTTTTTTCGACAAACGAAGCGAGAACCCCGACTTTCTCAAGGAAATTGTGGATCAAGTATTTCTTAATTAGAAGGTAAGAATAAGTACCCTATTATTCTTTAGCTTTTTGTTGTTTCTTTTTAGTTTGTTGTTTTATTTTTAATACTTCGTTATTTCAAAGGTAACGTGCAGTGGACTGTTTAGTGTTTACCATTAGATGTTAGGGTTAATTGAAGAGCTAGAAGAAGTTATAGAGTTAGAAGAAGTTTATATTAAAATGCCAAAATTGAAATATTGCATAACAGGAGAGAAATAATTTGTTCAGCAACAGATAATTGCTTAACATATGTGTTAATTTCTCGCTAATGTTTTATTTGTTAAAATATTTTATGAGACATTTGCAATTTCCGTAGCAAAAGTTTACAAATTATATTCTGAAACCCTGTTATATTCTTTCTTTACAATAATTTCGATTATTAGCATTCTATAGTATATTCAATATTTCAGTAGTATATTCAATATTTCAGTAGTATATTCAATAATTCAGTAGTATATTCAATAATTCAGTAGTATATTCAATAATTCAGTATTCTCACTATATTATCAGTATATTCAATAACTCAGTATTCTCAATATTTCAATGTATTGTGCATACAAATTATAAAATTTTGAAACACTCGATGATTTTTATCTTGGGCTAATCAACCCTCATCGTTTGAATGAGTATATTTTATGGAGATTGTGATTCAACATTATGAAAGTGTGATTGATTGATCTATAGTAATAAAAAAAATTAATTTCTGTTTTGAGTTTTGTGTGCTCTTTATGTACCTGCAGCAGTTGTTAAAGCTATTTTTCAGGAGATTTTTCTCAAATATGTTAAAAGCACTGTAAAACTTATTTTAATAATTCATCAGGTGAAATAGATCAATTGCTATAGAACAATCACACTTTCTATTCACACATTAAATTTTATTTATGCATACATACATTCTATATATCTGTGTGTGTTTCTGTGTATGTATCTGAGTATGTATATGCAAATATATATGTGTGTATATGCAAATATATAAGGTAGATGCTTCAGTTTTGGTCACCTTAAAAAAAGAGAAAATTTGAAATAGAAATTTCACAGTGGATGACAGTTTAAAGCATATTAAATCATACTTATACTATTCTTTAGCCAATTTTATTGGCTTTCTGCTAGTTATAAAGATTTTCTGAAGAATATTTTAAATTTAGAGTTAAGAATTTTTAAATAAATTAACCCAATTTGCACCAGTTTTGGCCACATTAATATTATATTTTTAACAGACATTTTAATGAATTTTAAGTAAAAATAAATCATTATGAAATATTTATTTTAGTACATTATTTTCTGTTATTTTGTGATTTTTTTGATGAATTTATAAAGATATATGAGGAGCAAACATTCAAACCGTGTTTTCTCCAAAAAAAGAAAAAATGAGTTAGTGATTTTTCTTTGAACTCAACATTAAATAGTACAAATTTATACTATTATTTTCAACTGAAACAAGTTTTATCCCATTATAAACCTACTTAGAAAATTGAGGTTTCAATCAAAAAGTGCTTCCTGCAGAGCTTGTTTACTGTTTCCTGAAAAATTGTATCCGAAGGAGAAAGCATGGTTTGAATGTTTGCTCCTCATATAATAAAATTTACCTAAACTGATTTTAGCTGCAGATTTCAGTTTTAAAAAAAGAAACAGAAATGCAGAAAACAATTTAATTTGATTGATAAAATACAAACTATAATTTTAAGCTATATATATACTCGCAAATTTTTTTTGATACATTGTAAAAGCATAGATTTTTTTTAAAAATCAAGAATTTGCATCATTATACTCGCTAACAATATCCACAAATATGTATTTTTATAATTTTTAATTGCAACATTAATCAAATTCATCAGAATCATTTTTAAAATTAGAGCAATCCATGCATATAAAAGAATATTCCTCATCACTCGAGTCGGGTTCCTCAAGTTGAAATTTTCTAACATAAATGTGAGGTAAATGTTCAAAATGGAGATGTTTTTGACATTCCATTTTGAATGGCCTTAACTGCATTACCAACTTTAGATGGCGCATAGCAAATTTTTTTTATGGAAATGCTACCTGCCTTCTTATTTTTAATTGGAGCCATTACTATGTAAAATGAAAACAAACAAAACTAAATTAGTTACTTTTATTTCAGAAATAAAATTAAGTTAGTTGCTTTTATTTTAAAAACAAAACTAAATTAGTTGATTTTATTTCATCCAGATATTCTTAAATTTATGTAATGGCTCAAAACAATAATGAAGTTATGTGGTCAGAACTGGAATATGTAATGTTCCACATTTGGCCACCACCCATTTAATCTTGAAAAAATAATTAATTTTGATATGAAATCAGAATAAAAAGAAAGTTTACCTCATAAATCGCAAGGGTAATAAGTTTTAGGGTAATCATTTTATTCTGAGAGCTTGATGATGAAAAACTTCTAATACTTGTTCCTTAACAAAAACCGTAACAGTTGCGAGTATGCAATACATGATCATGCATTTAATTTTTTTAGAAGTCGCATGTGTGAGAAAAATAAACCAATCAGATTGAAAATAGTAAGATAAGGATTGTTTGAAATATTGGAATGCTTCTTATTAGTTAATTTGAAATTACTGGTTAATTATTGGAAAAAACATATCCAACGTGGCCAAAACTGAAGCATCTACCCTATGTGTATGTATATGCAAATATGTATGTATGTATAGGGTTCCCAGTGGCAACTATTTGTTACTAAAATTGGGCCTGGGTGGCTATAGAGACTATTTTTGTGTAAAAATGGCCTACAGCTGTTACTGTCTAATAAGAAAACATGAATTCCGTAATAAACCATTTTCAGTTGGTCAGACACGAACAAAAGAAAGATATGACTGGAGTTGTGTCAATATTTTAGGTAATTAGTCATTTGAAGGAATTAAGTTTCCATTGCTATTCAATGAGTTGGCATTTTTTCATGTTTGTGAGCCTGGATTGTCACCTTGCCTTGGCCACGACCTTTCTGAAGGAATCGTTTCATATGATTTGGCATTATTTGTGAAATATTTTATTCAAGAAAAAAATGGTTATCTTACAAAAAAATTAAATTTATAATTTTGAAATTTTCTTATTTGGGAAATGAGTCGAGAAATAAGCCCAATGAAATAAAGGCAAATAAAAATAAAATAACTGGCCATCCATGCAGCCCAAGATAAACCTGGAGTTTAGGGTGTGTACTATTTTCTCGTCAATTTTCTTTGGAACATATTTGACGTTGCCAAACGCTGTTTAGGATGCACAGTAAGTTTTTTTTAGATCCCCTGTGTATTCGATGCCTACGGCATCTCAAAACGAGGCAATGGGCACGCAAGTGTGCACCAGGCAAATTTTTTTAATTTAAAAAAACATCAGCGGCTTCACTTTCAGCAAAGTGGGCCCCTCGTAGCTTCACTTTTTCATTGAGAAACGAAACACATGGGGAAAGCACGATGTCTGAAGACGATGAAACATAGCAAGGGAACTGTTTCCAGAAAAAAACACTCCTTGTTAGATATTTGGAAGCCATAATTAGCAACACAGAGAAAGAGAATCAATAAATTAAATGAATGAAAATCTTCAGAAGAAAAGCAAACGGTTATTGAAAAATATCGTTTGGTAAATGATCAAGAATTCCAAATGAAGTATTATTCAAATTTGTATGTCGACCAATAGAAATGAGGTGAAATTAAGGGCATGCGCCGTAGACCTGTAAACAAATCGCTGTCAGCGCATGCTCAAACGACGTCGAAAAAAATTTCAACTCGCATCCAAAACAAATGTTCTGGCACACTCTTCTCTTGGCGACAAACAACTGGCGAGCTTACAGGAAACAAAGTGAGTACACACTCTAAACTCCAAGTTAACCATTTTTATTATAATGTACTAAACAAACAGCTGCAGATCAGCACACATCTACATGCTCAGCTAACCGAAATGAGCTCAAACATATGTTTACTTTATATTTTTGAGAAGCTCCTGTCAACTATTGCATTATCTTCGGATGTACACTTGCGTGCAAAATTTCAGCTCAGTCGGTTGATGGGATGTTGGGGGAAATCTTATGCAATATTCAAATATTAGTTAGCTTATCATTTAATGATTTGTTTTATGATGTGAAGTAATTTGTTGTTCTAAAAACAGTTTTCTATGACTTTTCAGCATAGAAGACATTGGACATCCAACCAAGAAAACTAATTGATGCCTGGAAGCAATTAGGTATGTGTATTTATAAAAAAAAATTATAAACTAAATTTGTTTTAAATATATTAAAGCTATAAATTTCAAAGTAATTTATTTTTTTATGTTTAAACATTACATTGTATTCTAAAATATATTTTATTATTAAAATAGCCTTTTTTACATGAGGTGAAAAAAAAATTAACTTTTTTGGGTAGGTAATAGGCTTAATAATTCTTGTCAGTTTTTATGTTTATGGAATTTTTGAAACATGTTTGTACCAGTCATAGCTTTACATTAAACAGATAGCTAATAGTAAATTTACTTTTTGACGTCATTACCATATAACCTTATGTCTTTTTCTAAAAACATTTTTTTTTTTTCCGGTACACAGTGGAATCTCCCTATAACGAAATTGTTTGGTTCTAGTTGAAAAATTCGCTATAGAGAAAATTTTGTTATACGGAGATTAGAGATTTTTGCAGTTATTTAAATAAATGTTATAAACCTTTTAGTATATGCGATAAGTTCAAAAATATTTAATTATGACTTTCAATTAAAAATGAAGTAATATTTATTATAAATTTGTTAAAATTATATTAATTTTTATTGTGTAAATAAAATGCTCAAAAGTGAAGTCAATTCACCAATTTAGAGAAACAGGCACATGTGAGCGATTTGTTTGCACAGAAATTAGCAACTTTCTTCAAAAATGACAAAAATCGAAAAGATAAAGGTCTGGAAAAAGTCGTTACAGGGAGACAACCACTTTGTTATGTGGAGAATATTTTGAATGTTATTTAACATTACAATTAAAAAATTCGTTGTAGGGAGACTCTACTGTACTTTAGTTTCCTGTGTCTAAAAAAAAGTATTTGGTGCCTTTGAAACAGCATTTATATATATATATATATATATAAAGGGGGTGGTGGTGGGTGCTATAGTGTTCGATTGTAGTAACATTTCTTTTTCAATGAACTTAAATTAAGCTTGTTAAACTTTGAAAATAGCAAAATCACTGAAGAATTTTTCTTTGTCCAATTTGTAGTTTATGGGTGTTTTCTAAGGTTGAATCATGATAAAGGATCCAAAGCTTCCAAAAATAAGAAAAAAAGGTGTGCCATAAATGAAATTATAATATATAATGAAAATATTAAGTCTCTTGATTCTGTTAAATGTACCTAACTTATTGTATTGTAATCATGGTTTGTGATTTTTTTTTATTTAAATCTGATGTTTTTGATTTTTTAAGTTAGCAAAATTTTAACATGTTCATCCACTCGGCTCTTCAATTATGTCTCATTTTTTATTTTATCCTTTCAGGAAATCCTCAGCCGCTGGATCCTGTCTGCACTGTCTTCGTAGAGAAAGTACCTCTGGAACCCACGATACCATTGAATGATGCCCTGCATACATGGTTTTCATCATTTAGCAAAATTTTCCTCCATTTCGAGAAATTTTTAAAAAATAGTCTGTTTTGCCATCAAAATGTTATTTTATTTTTAAATTAGTTGCATCCAACGTTCTAATAACACTATTATTTTCAGCTTGTAACTAGAACGGTTCTGTCGGATTTAAAACAAGAATGGGTAAAATATCATTTCCCATGTTTTTTTTTTTTTTTT
>BGPR01000842.1:327847-387503 GCA_013235015.1 Araneus ventricosus | reverse complement strand
AGTTGGACTGTATACGTCTACCTTCCATAGATTGAATAAACACACCCCGAGGAAAGCTTCCACTAAATGGATAATAGCCGAGCTGTAATCCTTGTAATTATACACAAGTTTTAAGAGCGAACTTTATCCGAAATTTCGCTTCATATCTCTTTTAACGCCGTTAGAGCATATATGGCGGTGAGTGTGGGGGTTAATTGGTTTGAGAGCAAAAGAATGACTGCGGTTTGCTGGAAGGTTTTAAACTTGTGGAAGAGTTATGTCGATGTCGTGCGATAGGGGTAGCGAACGATAAAAGTACTCTTTGTTGTTAAATGCTAGATATAGAGAAAAATCTTTTTTTAATATTTACCGAGACGTCATAAGATTGCAATGGATGCCAAAAGATTACTAAAAGAAATATCGGTATAACTTTATTTTAATTAAATTAAATTTTAATATCACGATAATTCGGATGCACGCATTCATGAAAATAAATCAAATTTCCTTATCACATTACTTTCTTGTATGTTTATTTTTTGCTAAAATTTGCTTTTCATGATATCTTAACTTAATTTTTCTATTTTTATAGCTACATAAAATAAATTCATTTTTTTAAATGGTATGTACTCATCAATCTCTCATTGCCTTTTACCCCAAATTAATCACCCATCAGAAGCAAATGCCCATTATTAACCCTTCGGTTTATTTTAAATCGTTATTTAGATGCAAAGTTGAAGTTGATTTGACTTTCCCTGGCACAAGATCCTCGGATGGGATAAGCTGCGCCGAAAACCAAGAATCTGTACAGAAAATAAGTGCTTAAAAGAATCGTTAGTTAGAATCCAAGTAAAAAAGTGAGATGAATGAACCGACACTACAAAGAAACTAAACAAGAAATTTAAAAGAGATCAGATGAAAGATAAGAAAACTAAATATCATGGAAAACACCAATGTCCTTCAAGTACATGAAGAGGTTAAAATGTGGAATTTGTCCCAATAAAAATGACAAGTCGAAACTGCTTGAGCGAAAGTACCTCAACCGACATCTATTAACAGCCACACAGTCTGTTAAGATGTGTTTGACAGTTAGTATGTCACCACAATGGCTACATGTTGGAGGAGACTCCGCAAAGAGCAAATATTTATGTGTCAGTCGTGTATGCCCAATACGAAGTCTAGTGAACACGACGTCACAGTGTCTGTTAAGTTTCGTAACCCAATGCGAGAGAGCCAGTTTAATGACATGGAGCTTGTTATTTGTTTCCATATTCCATTTTTCTTGCCACTATATTTAGATGCAAAGTTTGCAAACGTGTTCAAATACTGTTTAAACGAATCCTTATTTATATGCAAACCTTTATTAGAATAATATTATTCAACATTAGAAGAGAACCAAGTAAACAAAAATCGTGAGCAGCAGCAAAAATTAGACTTACTTCCTACACGTTGAAATCAAGGGGTAAGTACTTGGATGGCTAGTAAAATGATTGTTCTAATAAATAATCGATGATCAAAATCTTTTATATTTAGGTCCTTAAGTCTTTCCAATAAGGAAAACATCTATAAAGATACCTGACAGCAAGCCAGTTGAAGACACAAAGTCTATTTATATCATAAGCCTCGATAATATATGACGGCAGTGAAGTGGTACGTATTTGTCACCAAATAGCTTTTCCGTAATGTCTAAAGAGTCGAAGCTGTATACTCAAATACATATAATCAAAAGTATCATGTTATGGGGCAATCTCTGCCAAAATGATTTTGAAAATTTTTAACAGATAAACAAAATATTGACATTTTGTTGTAGCAAGTGACATTAATTTGAATGATACTGGACATGCATGGATGAAAGCACTTTTTTTGAATTATTAGTAGGGAGATAGAAAAATAAATTTAAAAATTTAGGCCCAATATTGTTTATAATCTAAACATATCAGACTCAAATTATCCGCAATCTAACACTAGAGTTGATTTATATTGGCAATTATAAAACTTGAATGATATGCAATTCATTTGTAAGTAAAATCAGAGATTCACTGAACTTTGTACAAAGGAACATCAACTTCACAATCATTTACCGGCGATTCCATGATCGGTTTCGAATTGCGATGATGCAACTTATACTTACCTCACCTGAAACAAATCTGTAAGCGAACTTATCCTCACACGTTTCGATAGTTGCAGACATCCAAAGACTGCAATTGACATTTTCAGAACCTCTTACAATACACCACAAATTGTTAAATAGCACACCTTGAAAATCTCTTATATAAAACTATGGATAATGAGATGCATTGTGTTCGTCTACGTCCCATCGACTGAATGAACATGCCGTTTCGACAAAATGGATAATCGTGACGAGGAATCTTTGTAATTATTCATGTTTTAAGAAATTTATCCGTCATTTCGCATCATATCTTTTTTAACGGCTTCAGCGCATAAATGATGAAGGCGGTGGGGATTTAATTGGTTCTGAAAACAAAAGAATGGTTGTGGACATGTCGACTGATAAGGTAGTCAAGAATCTGACAACTTGTTGTTTTCTACTTCATTTAGAAAAGAACATATTTCTGTTTAGAGTACGGCCTTCAGGAATCAAAATTTTCAAAGCTTAAAAAGAAGAATAATCAGTATCAAATCTGAGTTTTTAATTTTAATATGATACCAGTTATCAAATTTACCACTCTCAAGTTACGATGCTGCAAACCATACTTGCCTCACCATAAAAATACTTAAAGCATCTTACCTCGTTTCGAAAGTTATTATAATCTGAAGACCACAATTGAGACTTGCAGACCATCCTACCTTGCAGCACAAATTATTTAACCCTCTCACACCGAGTGAGGCGGTATCGGGCGTCCTAAAAACTTCCCCTTAACATCGACGAAGGCCACACTGAGGCGGTTGGCTTCTTTTGAGGGGAGGTTCGGAGATCGCTTATTAGATAAGTGCGGTAGGAAGGGTCCAATTATCCTTGCCAACCACAGCCCATTTCCGTGCCGTCTGAAGGGAAGGTTATAGCAGGGGTGGAGTGGTAGAGAAAGGGGTCTATTCTGGTACCCCCGTTTGAGTTGGGAGACGTCCCATTTTCCGCACGTTAACAACGAGAAAAGTGACGTCTCCCAACCCAACCGGGGGTACCAGAATAGACCCCTTAATCTCACGCGCTGAACGCATATTTACGGATCCTACATGAGGTCGCTTCTTATTGGCTCTCAGCGTCACGTGACTTGGCAGTGCGTCTAAATGAAGTTGTGAAACTAAACATTACTTACCAATGCTGATCGTTTGTCCTTTATTTGTTCTATTCTTAAAACGCATTCATCACTTTCTTGAGAAACATTCAAATAATCATAGTTAAAAAGTAGTTTCGATTACGTCATAATGCGATTTCTCCATGACAAAATAATGAAAATTCCGCCTAAGCTCGGTGCTATGACATCATTAATAAGCAAGCCAAGTCATTTGACTCTGAGAGCCAATGAGAAGCGACCTCATTCCCTACTATGTGGGATCCGTAAATATGCAAGTGGGACCAACCTTTTCTGAAAAACTATCGGCCTTATTCACCATCCATGGTTAAATCCTGATCAGCGGTTAAAAGGGAATTTACACGAACAAGCGAATGATCGGCTGGATGTATCCCCTAACTGGCGAGTTGGCGAGAAACTCGTTTCGCTCGAAGGCTGAGGGTAATTTTAAAAATCGCCAACAACAGAGAAATTGAGATGCCATGCCAATATAGCAACCCAATAAAGTATACATTTGGCAATGCACTTCGGTCACCTTTCGCATTATTATAGCAGAACCATCATTTAACCGCTGATCATGGTTTAACCATGGATGGTGAATAAGGCCGTATGGATACTACTATGTACTTCTACTTACTATAGGCCGAATAAACACTCATTTTCAACTAAATGGATAATCGCAGAAATGTAATCTTTGTGTAAAATACAAGTTTTAAGCTCGAAATGTATCCGAGATTTCGCCTCATGCCACTTTTAACGGCTTCAACACATATACTGCAGTGAGGATGTGGGGTTAATTGGTTCTGAAAGCAAAAGAATGGCTGCGGCTTTGGAGATATTTTTAAACTCGTGAAAGAGTTGTGTCCTGTTCGTGTGATAGGGGTAGCCATGAAAACGACAGCTTTGTTTTTTATTGCTACACCTTAAAAGAAAAGTATTTTTTGGGTGTAGAAAAGGATGTTAAGGTTCAAATGGACATCGAAATTGCAAACAAATCAAATATAAGTGAAATGTTTTCCAAGTTTTAATTTCCTAATGATAATTGTAACACATGCAATTATCTGGAGAATTTTAAAAGATATTTAATATTTTTGTGTATTTATATTTGAAAATTGTTTATGCATGCTGTGGAACCGTATATATGTTTTCTTTATTATTTTAACAGACACACAAGTTGATATTAAAGTCTTAAAAACCTTTGCCTGCATGAAAACGTCTATGCCAAGACCAAATCGCTTGCATCTAATGTATGTGTTAAAACTGGTAGAAACGTTCGCAAATAAATTAATGATGATCAGTATTGAGGTTCTTAGACCTTATAACTAGAGTAAAAATATTTTAAAATTCCAAATTTTATCTCCGTTTTCTATTTGATCAAATAACTATAATTTATCCTTCAAACATTTGAAAAACTAATATTTAACAACACTTTGTTTCATTTTTTTTGAGAAATTATCATACTATTGGGAATACATACACACATTTTTCCCTGTTTCGACAACTACAAAAAATAAAATCAATGGCCCACAATAATAATCTTTTATATAAATTAATTCGTAGGTCTCAACAGTTAATCAACAAATAAGAGACTTTACCTGCTAGTGTTATGTGCATATATTCAAATATTTTATGCTATACTGATTATACTTATATGTTATACAAATTATTCTCCCAAAAATTTATACGAGTAGTATTTCTTATATTCCGGTCCATATTATTACTAAGTAACATAGCATTCGTCAAAATACTTTGACAGCAATTTCCTACAGCCCACTATATATTTACACAAACCTGAACCTCGTAATATGATCATGACTCAAAATAAAATTCTTGACTCAAATAGCTTTATATTTTGTCTCAAAATTGTCTAAATTGCATATTTTAACACCGTTAATAAAATTTACCATGTTCCCGCGGCAAGCTTCTCTTCCACTGAGTATATTACTCAAAGGGTTAATCACTTAAGCAGGATATTGGCATTCATATTTTACCAAAGATCACTTATTTCATCTATATCTAACTGGAATTGGATAAAAGCATTGATTTTCAATTACTGGTTATATGTTAAGTTTAAAATAAATAAAATATATAGGACTTGATATACAAGAAAATTACTTAACACTAGTGTGAAAATGGTCCCAATTACATATTTCATGACTTCCAATGAAATTCACCATGTTCCTCAGGCAATATTCTCTCCTACTGCGTATATTTTTCGAAGAGTTAATCACTTAAGCAGGATGTTGACAATTAAGTTTTACCAAAAAGAAATTATTTCGTCTATATCCGACTAGAACTGGATGGAAACACTGATTTTCAATTATTGGTTGTATGATAACACAAAAATAAATATATTTTCTTTATAGTTTATGAAACAAATATATAATACTTAAAATATCTGCAATATAAATCGAGGACTCATATGCAATGGCAATTACTCAACACCAGTAATATATAATTTGCATAAATATATTTTATATTAGCTTCATATACAGGGTGTCCACACTTACTGTGGTCCAATAACTAATTTCTAAACCGTTAAAGATAGACATATAGTTTTAATTGGAAAAATGCTTTAAATGAAGAGTAGAATTATAATAGATGTTTAATGAGCCAATAACTATATTTCTGAAAATGTTACGAATTCTAACTTTTTATACGGTCCTCTGGCCCTATCAATCATATTTAGTAAAATATTTTTGACACTATAATATTTTAAACAAAAGAAGTCCCACTCTTCTGCGATTAAAACTGACCGAGTTATGGAACTTTGAATATCGCTGACTTAGACCACTTTACACCATTTAAATAGCCGTCTTGAAGATGATCCACCAATCAATGAGCAGCACTAGCTCGACGAGGCCGCTGATTGCTTAAAAATCATGAAGAAGTGGAATCAAAGAAGAGTGGGACTTTTTTGTTTAAAATTTAAAATCCAAGAAATATTTTACTAAATATGATTGATAGGTCTGGGGGACCTTGTAAAAAGTTAGAATTCGTACGCTTTTCAGAAATATATTTAATGAGTCAAAAAACAAAATATAATTCTTCCCTTTATTTAAAACATTTTTTTCCGATTGGAACTATACGTCTGTCTCTAACGGTTTAGAAATTAGATATTGGACCACGATAAGTGTGGACATCCTGTATATCCTTCTTTTCAAAATCTCATGTACTTCATTGTCAATTATCGAAGATATACGGCCTTATTCAACATCCATGATTAAACCATGATCTGCGGTTAAATGATGGTTCTGCCATGATAATGCGAAAGCTGACCGAAATGCATCGCCAAATGTACATCCTAGCGGGTTGCTATTTTGGCATCGTATCTCAATTTCTCTGTTGTTGTCGATTTTTAAAATTATCCTCAGCCTTCGAGACAAACGAGTTTCTCGCCAACTCGCCAGTTAAGGTATACATCCAGCCTATCATTTCAGTCAGCATGCGCTTGTTCGTGTAAATTCCAATTTAACCGCTGATCATGGTTTAACCATGGATGGTGAATAAGGCCGTCAAAATTTCACCATCAAATTATAATGACACAAACTACACTTACCTTAACACAAAAATGTCCTTAAAGCATCTTAGCACGTTTCGACAGTTATTATCATCCAGAAATCGCACTTGACACTTCCAGAACCTCCTACCACACACCACAAATAAATTTAATCATACAACCTCGGCCAACCTTCTCTGGAAAACCTTGCATAATTAGTCGGATTGTGTACGTCTACCTTCTAACCAGTGAATAAACACGCCCTAAGGAACGCTTCGACTAAATGGATAATAGCCGAGATGTAATCTTTGTAATTATACAAGTTTTAAGAGCGAACTTTATCCGAGATTTCGCCTCATGCCTCTTAACGGCTTCGGCATAAATGGTGGTGAGGGTGAGGAGTTAATTGGTTCCGAGAGCAAAAGAATGGCTGTGGTTTCGAAGCTTTTAAACCCGGGAAAGAGTTATGTCGATGTTTTGTGATAGAGATGGGAAAGAGTATAAGTTCTTTTTGCTGTTTACTACCCCATCGTGAGCCAAAAAATTAATATCTTTGTAGTATTTAGAGAATAGCCTTAAGATTGCCAGGGGAGCCGAGAATATAAAATTAATCTAGCATCAAGTGCGAGTTCGTAATAATAATTTATAATACTTGCATTCCTTTGAAAATAAAGCAAACTTGAACAGTATTTTAAGGGGGATTAGAAAGACCAAACAGCTATGGCTCGCTTGAGTTCCTGTCACTTAAAAACCCTCAGATTCTCTCGTGGTGATAAGAAGTTCAATATCTGCACAAAGTGTAACATGACTGATGCCTCTCCGCATCATCTACTTGACTGTGTTATCTTGGTGTATGATGACCTGCTTACGAACGACCTCATGGATCTGATTCGGATCAGAAGGATTAGAAAGAAAACAGTGTTTTTTATTGTTTAATAAAAAGTTTGCCGTATTGGAGTTCAGTCTAAGCTTTTTTGCTATTTCAACAAATACATACAAAAATTTTTTGTTCTACAACATCTTAAAATAATCCATGCATATCTAAGCAATAACAAACTTTACCCATATATACTACATTATTATTCTGATAGAATTACCTTTCGTATTCATGAGCAGTATTTCTTATGTATAATGCCCTATACTTTCCAGCTAGAATAACATTTGCTAAAATAACTTCACAGAAAATGTCAGCCCTCTACCATGGCGACTTAAGTCTGGGTATCGGCATGTAACCACGTTTCAGAATTACGAACTTTTTTCCTGAATAACAAAATGGGATTTAAATCTAATACGACCAGGAAATTCGCCTTGTTCAAGTTGCAATATTTGTTGCCAATATTTTGCAAGGAATTAAATGCATGAGCAAAAATTGGCATAAATGTTCTACCAAAGAACACTTAATTTTATGCAAATACTAGATAAAAGCGCTTATTCTGACTTGTTTGCTCGATTGTAGAAAAAGTTAATAAAATATATATTCCACATAATATATATTAAACATAAAAGACTCCAAATATGAGCAATTTAAAAAAATTGATAATATGAAACGCAGATTACTCGACAGCAAAGATATGCAATTCATTAAAACTTTATTTAAATAATTTCATTTTTACCCTTTCTTGCAAGGAGACAGTAACCTCGCTATCAATTTTCGATGGTTCAAAATTCTAGTTTCAAATTACGATGGCAAAAATTGTACTTACCGCAACAAAAGAATGCCCTTAAATCATCTAGCCTGTTTCAACATGTTATAAACACCCGAAGATCACACAAACGCTTGCAACACCTCCTGCTATACACCATAAAATATTTGCTATGTTTATTGTATTATAATGCTATACACCACAGAAACATACCTCGACCAACCATTTCTCGAATCTGCGCATAATTGGTTAGATTATATACGTCTACCTTCAACGTTTGAATAAATGCACATTTAGGAACGCTTCGACTAAATGGACAAATAGCCGCTTTGTTCTGTTGGTAAATATATAAATTTTAGGAACGGACTTTAACCGAGATTACGAATCACAACTCTTTTATTGGCTTCAGGACATAAATGGCGATGAGGTTGGGAGTTGATTGGATCTGAAAACTAAAGAATGGTTGTGGTTAAGTAGAAGCCTCTGAACTCGTGAAAGAGATATATCCATGCCATGTGATAGGGGTGGAGAAAACTTTAAGTCCTCTATGTTGTTTCGATTTCATTTCAGATAAAAAAGTGATCGGTTTTAGTTTATAAAGAAGAAAAATTTAAGAGTGTAAAATGTCTAGAGACAATATATGTACGATTATTTTTTTTGTTTAGTTTGAAAATAATATTTGGAGTGTTTTAGGGAAAAAATCCGATTATTCAGCAGTTTTACTTTTGCTTGTTTACTGCTGAAAAATAATTTATGCAGACGATGTTGCGCCATACTACATTTTGTTCTTCATTTCTATTTTAATATGATATCACTAACCCAAAAATTGTGAATTATTTTTATTAATAAAAATGTTTAGAAGTTAGATGATACTTTTACCATCTGTTATGTTCATTTATACTGATTGTAATTCAGTGTTAGGAATTATTTATGGTCATTATGTTTAAGATTAACTACCATTCAATCCATAAAATAACTCGTGATTGCTATATTTCTTTAAAATAGGCCTGTCAGTTATTACATAAATTTTCTCTTCCTTGCAAATTTATTTGTCCCTAAAGTTCATTCATTTAACTGTATCTTGTTAGATGTCGTTCACGTCATACGACCATGGTTCAAAATAACGAAATTCGACCACAAATGTCCTGGTGTAATGTTAAAATGGACCATCTATCTTATCCATTTTTATCAAGTCTGCAATATTCTATTACCTTATGTATATTTTGCGGAGTAATAAACACAAGGTATTGTTCTCATGTGACAGCTTAAAATGGTCAAAAGAACCAGATCCAGCTAAGGTAGAACCCGACATGAAAGTCAAACTCCAAAATCCATCCTTAGTGATGCTTCGACAAACTAGACAATGGTAGACCCTTAATTTTTGTAATTGTGTAAGTTTCAGGATGGAATTTTATTTGAGATTTCGCTTCATATCTCTTTGAACAGCTTCAGCACATAAATGGTGGTGAGGGTGAGGAGTTAATTGATTCTGTGAGCAAAAGAATAACTATTCTTTCGAAGATTTTAAAGAAGTGAAAGATTTATGTCGATGTTGTGTGATAGAAGCCGGAAGGAATATAATTGCTTTTTTGTTTACTACCGGTCTAGGCGCAAAAAGAACTCTTTATAGTTATTATAGAACGACCTTAAGATTGCAAAATAAGACGAAAATATAAGGCAAAATTTGAAGCAAGTTTGATTTACTAATTTTGGTCTCACAACAATAATTAGAAGTACTTGCAGTCCTTTGGAAATAAAGCAAACTTTTTTCGTATCGTAATTTTTTTTATCGGCTTGAAGGCCTAAATGGTAGCAGAATTATGATATCACAAATAGTACTTAACCAAATCACAAGAATCTCCTTAAATTATTTTAACACGTTTCGACAGTTACAAATATCTGAAGACCACACCTGACACTTTCGTAACCGTCTGCTATACACCACAAATTATTTAATCGTACAACTCGACCATACTTTTCTGAAAACTGAGCATAACTAGTTGGATTTTGTATGTACATCTTCCAAAGAATGAAAAAATACGCTAAATATGTTTCTGCTAATATCCAGATTGTGTTGTATCATTAAGCCTACTTTTCAAAGAATTTAAAGAAATGGGTGCAAAAAACTCCGCTTTGAAGTCCTTTCTCATCCTTGGTACTTCAGAATTTGCCTTTTGGTACCCTGACTGTCATTGGAGAGAGATCGCATCAGATTTTTCTTCGAAGGGGCTGAGGCAAATTCTTGACATTCTTAAGCCGTGTTACCATGGTTAGTCGTTCTTTGCCTGAAGTACGTCTTATCTCTCTTAGAGGGAACGAAAAGAATCGTTGTTGCTCGAAGGTTTGTGGGTGATTCTATCATTCTGATGAAGTGTCGGTAAATGCTCGGATATCAAAAGTCAGCATGTCGATAGATATAAACCTGAATGCAGTTCTTCAGTGAGCAGGAAAGGCGGACAGATTCCGAACGACAACAAATCCACAAATACGACATCGAGCAACAAACGGGTCTATTCTGGTACCCCGGTTGGGTTGGGAGACGTCACTTTTTCCGCCCGTTAACTACAAGTGCGATTCTCTAACCCGTTTTTCCAATCGGTTGGGATCTCGCTCGGTCGGAAAAAGGACTCCGATTTCTCGCCAGCTCTCTACCAGGTTCAAACGCTATTCGCTAAGACGTTAATTGTGTTTTGAAAGGGTTTATCGGGATAAATGTAATCCATTTGACCAATCTGAAGAAGAATTTATCAATTACTTTAGATTTTTTTAAAAGTAGTTAAATCTTTTATCGAATTTAAATAATTTAATCTAATAATTTAAGGTATCCGAACACGTTGAAAAGTCGATTATCGGCCAAAATTCCAATTTTTTTTTTATTTTTGATGTTTTGGATAGTTCATTCCTTTACCTTTCTAAAACATATTTACTTTTGTCGGTAAGTTAACTAGAAGATGAGATATTAATTATTTTATAACAAATCGAAAACCGGAAGTGGGCGTTTAATTACCGATAGTTGCCATTTAAAGGGACAGAAACCTGTCAAAAATTCTTTTAAACTGCATTTTTTCAAGTTAATATGTTGCTAGTATATTTTTAAAATTTTTTAAAAGTTTAGAAACTTAATTTAAGCGCGTGACAAAACTGAAATTTGATTTTTCTCAAAACTAGATTTTATGAGTAATTTTCACACCTCAAACATGATAACTCAAGATATTATCATTCGATTGTTCTGAAATTTTGTGAACACTTTCTTTAAATGTTTCTTTAGTGAATGTAGTAGAATAATGTATATTGTAACAATATTTTTTTAATTATTGTCTTTTATTTGAAAAATGACTTAAAAAATTTGCTGAAAATCTTATAATGATTGTTCGATTAGCACTAAAATTTTTATTTATACAAAGAATGTTAAGATTCTAGTAAAGGCACTAGTTCATAGTATGTAGTTTATTTTAGTATTAGTTTTATTTGAATTACTACAAAAGTATGACCTCTAGAATGTTTGAAGTTTTTGAAAATTTTCGCTGAAAAACAGCACAAATTTAGGTTTTTTGAAAATTCATAATAACTTATTATCAAAAATAATACTCTATTATTAATCTTTATAAAGTTCAAATCTAAAAAAAAACATTATGGTGTTTCTATATAACATTTTTTAAAAAAATTGCTCCGAACGTGTTCGGATACCTTAATGCGACAATCTAAAGTAATTAAATCTTTAAAAGTAGTTAAATCTTTTACTACTTCATCAAGATAGTCAATAATGATAGTTGATAATTAGCTAAGATGAATTACATTTAAAGATTTACTTACTTAATATTTTCTTAAGAAATTAAATTATTAAATTAAATTAGGGTAACATTTGAAATATTTTTTAACATTGAGTGTGGAATGACTTTCCTCATTCCGTATACATCATTAATTTTTTTTTTATTTGGGTTTTAATACAAAGAAATTTGTCAAATATTTACAAAGTAATTGCGGAATCTGACAATAAAAGAATTTTTCTTGTTCCTTGATAAAGATGTATTTTTTTTAATGTTGTGAAAACTTGCTGAATTTAATAACTTTTTTCGTGTTTTATTTTCTTATGTAATTGGAAAAATAAACAAATGGTTTGTAATATTAATTTATAAGATTTATTCATGTTAAAATAATTGGCATGGAAAAAAATTTATTACTTTTCCTCTCTCTAGAAAACTGGTAAAATTACATCAATATATTGAAAAAAAGATTGCATTTTATGTTCTATAAATGTATAATATTATTGTAAATTTGGTTTTTTAAAATATAAAATTGGTTAACCCCCCCCCCCCACCTTAACAATGGACTTATGAAAGCAAGAAAGATGCATTATAATGCATCTTATAAGAGCAGAAGTTAAATCTTCCCATGTCTTACCCTTGGTATCTTTTGAAAAGATGCTATCAACTTTCCCCACTTAAAATTTGTTAATATTTTTCAAAATAATCCAACATAATTTCAAATTGGGAGGCAAATGTACGCTTCGCCATAGTTCCTTTGGCAATTCAAAACTCAAACTGAATCTGAAACCATAAACAAAAATATCGAATGACAATTGCTTGATTTGTTGCGCGCACAGTAGGAATACGTCACTTCCTAGCGTAAAGCGAGATGTTCGAAACGACCGAGGTACGAGAATCAGACCCCCTTCTTTCGGTAGAGAAAAAGCGATTAACGTCCCGCGGTCGAAAGGTGAAACGCTCCCAACCCAACCGGGGTACGAGAATAGACCCGTAGGTCACGGATCGTGGGAGCAAGATTTTAGACTTTCTTGAAGAATGTGAACTCTTGGATATGGTTTAACTAGGTTAGTCCAAGTGAGTTAAGAACGACCGTCACCAGATACTGATCCACTGTCCTACCATAGGACAGTTGCTATAATCACGCTGGACAGACTTTGGATATGACCATTTATTTTGAACTATTTTGCTCGGAAGACCGAATAAAAGATATCTGTATCAGAGGTTTTAAATTCTGAGACATAAGTGTTTATTTTGTGAAACAAAAACTTAATTTTAAATATATCGATGGAAATTATTCAAGAAACAATACTTATTTTAATCAAACTGGGCAATGTATGTCATATCTATTTTAATCAAACTTTAAATTAATTAAATTAGTTACCTATGTAGTTTTAGTAGTATCTAAAAAAGTCCCAAAATAACGCAGACGTGAGATATAATGCACAATGGCAACTACTTCCCACCAATATTATTTTTATCGATTTTATTCATAATTTATAATCATACCGTCATATTTCTTCCTACGAATCGCAACATTAACTTCATTATTAATCATTAAATCTTTAAAAATTTCATTATTAAATAACGATGGCACAAACTGTACTTACTCCACCACAAAAATGCCTTTAACGCATCTTAACACTTTCCGACAGTTATTATCATGCGAATATCACACTTGACATTTTCAGAACCTCCTACCTTACCACAAATTATTTAATGATACACCTCGACCAACAGTTTCTGGAAAACTGTGTATAATTAGTTGGATTGTGTACGTCTACCTTCAACGAGTGAATAAACACACCCTTAGGAACCTTTCGACTAAATAGATAATAGCCGAGATGTAATCTTGGTAATTATACAAGTTTTAAGAGCGAACTTTATCCGAGATTCCGTATCATATCTCTTTTAACAGTTTCAGCGCATAAATTGTGAATGGGTGGAGAGTTAATTGGGTTCTAAATTAGAAGATCGGCGCTGGTTTTGTGGAAGCTTTTAAATTCCTGTTAGACAGCCTGTGATCATTTCTCATGTGTGTGGTTTTATATTAAATTTCAATAATGATAAATTTTTCCTCTTTATGGTTTATTTGCTACACACACACGAACACCTCAAAAACAAAACATATTAAAATGTAAAACACATATACATGGCCGGTGGTCGGAATAAAATCTAAAAATACGGATTTAGGTGGAGAGGAAGGTACAATAAATAATACGACGAACCACTTTTTGAATTTCAAAATATTATTTATTTCTCCGCTGAAGGGGAGTTGTATGTTGTCCGCACACAGGCAAGTTGTATTCATTCTTAGTATTACATTGATGCTGAAAGGTTTTTACATTGGGCCGCTTGAGGGCGCTACAGTTGGTAGGCGGGATATCAGCTTACGTAACAGGTATTAGGAATCTGACAAGAATTCCCCATCAGATAGGGAATGTGCAAGCTAATAATTTCCCTTTTGGGGATTATTGTGGGCCAAGTTGTCACACAGCCCTCCAAGGGGGTCTATTCTGTTACCCCCGGTTGGGTTCCGCACGTTAACAACGGAACCCAACGTAACCGGGGGTACCAGAATAGACCCCCAAAACTGTGGTAAGGAGAGGGACACTTGTTAAAATGAACGTGGGAACTTTGAAAATACTTTTTTAGAATGCATAATAATCCAGCAGGATTATTCTCCTTTGAACTCCTCACATAGAGAGTGGTCAGAAAATAGTATGAGGTGTTTGAACCTCGAATGTGAAACATCCTTTCCGCCAATGGAATCATATTTGGTCTGTATACTTTTCCGAATGTAGGATTTCGATTTACGCTAAAGAAGGTCTAATTTTCACCATCTGCTGTAATATAGCGATTTACACACATTTGGTCAAGTCAGTTAGCCCGAAATATACTAGAAATTTCAATTTCCATTACAAATTTTATTTTATCCTCTTTGATACATGTGGTTCAATGAGTTTATGGACGAGTTTTCTGGTTTGTTTATTTTGCATTCACAGATAGTTTTCCGGTAACCCTCCGTTTTAAGCAATCGCCAAATCCATTTGGAAACTGTATCAAGCGCCAAGTTCGGATCATTTCTTTCTTTAGTACACAAAGCGTTGAATTCCTTGTTCTTCGAGTTTGTGTAATCCTTTCTTTTTAAACCGGTTAAAAAATCTCTTAAAGCATTTAAATTCTAACTGGAACTATTAGAATTAGATAATCGTTTGGTTAAAAATTTAACCGCCAAACAAACCTTGGAAGTCGCCAAAAAAAGCGATAAAGAATAATTCTGGCAACCTTTCCACAAAATTAGGCTCTTATTTCAAGTAAACATTGATCGCTACAACGATAGGAACATTAAATTTAATATTTTCAAAGTATTCTTACGGCGTAACATTAAAAAACTCCACTTTAAACATTGATTAATATTTCCAAAGTATTCTTAAGGCATAACATTAAACAAATCCACTTTAAATATGAATTAATATTTTCAAACAGAGTGTTGAAATTTTGGAGATTCCCATTGACTTAACATTATCACCGGAAGTTGATGGGCCGAGTGGAAAACCTACCTTATTGCAAATAAACAAAACAGAAAACTCGTCCATACTACTTTTATTAAGAATAGTGAAATGTGCGTGGAAATTGAAACTAGAATTGCGATTATTCAAAATATGAAAATAGACGTCTTTTGGAATATTTTCCTATGAATTTCGGTTGTGGAGTCATCTGAATAGATTAATTTATAAGTGGAACACTGATAATCGCGGCACTTTGAAGAATCGCATAACGCTTGAAATCCGAAAAATGGGCATTGAACAGCTGTGTTCTACGGTATAACATACAGTTCGAAAAACGCTATTTTTGGAACCTTTGAGAAGTCAATTAAATGAACTCATTGGCTGTATTAACGATGTCAAAATAAAATTTTTAGAGCAAACTGTGATTTCTTTAGACTAATATACTGTAGTGTATTCATGCGCGACTTGATATATAAAGGCTGTAATGTGCATGCTCGCTCTCTTCCCATTTAACTGTGTTCAATAAACCTTGCTGTTGTTTAAACTACGGCGTAGTCTCTGCTTCTAGACCCAGGTACATAACACAACATGGTGCCCGGTACCCACTTCAGATGCCACAGGCATCGCATGAGCAATTTGTCCTTTTCAGATGCCACAGGCATCGCGTGCGCAAGAGACTAATGAATGGCTCATTACGCACCCATGACAAATGTTCTCACATCGCCAAACCGTCTTCCTTTTAGCGGCCATCTTGGCGATTTACCTCGGTTGCTTGGCGATTCAATCTCGGTGGCCGCAAAACGTGCAAGTACCCAAGAGAATTACGTGCAAGTACCAAGAAATTATAACCTAGCCCGTTGAAAGACAGCGAATTACGAATTGGACAGTGACTCGAGGAAATGAAAACTGGAGATTCTTCCGATGATACTTGGACAATGTCTGGCATTGCTAGAAGTGCTGCTGCTGTTTTTGATTTCTAAGCCTATTTATTCCTGTAGCAGTAGTATTCCTATTGCAGGGAAAATTGCAGATAATTTTCCCCCCATGAATCAAAATCCCATAATCGTAATAGCATGCTGACCAAATTTGGTTACATTTGGCAGAATAAAATTTTAACAATTGAGCTCGATATCATTTTATGGTCACCTTGTTTTTTGACAATACGACGCGTTTTGCGTTTAGCTTCTATGTATAGTGAAGTGATTCGAGTATGCATTTCGAACCAGTTTCAATTGATGACAAATGGATAAATATTTCTTAACTCCTTAACCGTCGTGCCCGTACGTCAAACGTGCATCAAATTATCGCATTTTTAGGCTTATAAGCTAAATCTTAATCATTAATTAGCTTCATAATTTGATACCTCATCCTTCTATTACAGTGATGAAATTTGGATACTAACAGATAGCAGAAGTTCTATCCAACATTTCGCCAATTGGCATAGAGTAAGAGATAATACAGTAAATGAATATTCTTAACAGACTTAAAAGTCTCTCAGTATCTTACAGGATTCACTTGCAGTGGATTCCTTCTCATGTCAAGATCCAAGGTAACGAGATTGCAGATGCACTTGCTAAAGCAGGTGCTGATGATGCTTCAGTGCCTTTTGTACTTCTCACCTACTTGGAGCTGTTCTCTAGAGCTAGAAGCAGGAATAAAACTATCTGGCTCATTCCACCGGTGCATCACTGGTATCAGGGTTCTCGACCAGGTGGCTGTCTATCAATTGACTGGCAGCAGACGCAACCAAACAACTCTTACTCGCTTCCTCAGTGGGCATATCAGAAGTTTGACTTTCTCTGATAATTCTAAGTGTTTTGAGATCTTCCCAAAATGCACTGCAGAACAGGCCGCACCTGATCATATTCTTGCAAGCCTGGGGCTTTCACAACAGGATCTTATTTCTAATCTTCTATTGACTTTGGATTTCTTCAGGGTACACAGGGTCATAGACCTGATGTAGCTCTGATGATCTTCGGGGATCATCATCAACAACAACATAATTTGACACAAAAATTACCTATAATCCATTAATATCTCAAGTATTCTATGCCTTCTTAGATGATTGAAAACGACAGTCCCTTTCTAAAGCAGAAGTCATCTTGTTAGACAGCAAAGAAAATAAATTTTTATCGGGTAAAAAAATACCCCAAAAATGGCCGAAATATTAATTTGTATTCTATTGCCTAGATTTGTTTATCTTATCTTTCTACTTATTGTATCAAAATTTCAAATTTGCACTTTTAATATTATGGAAGTTATTTAGGCATTTATTTAAGATGACCAAAGATAAAAGTGCGCAAATGGCAACTTCATTTGGCTTTTTCTCCATGTCGGACTTTTCTTCACTTTCATGTTTTCAAAATGCTAAGGCTTTTTTCCATTTTCAGACAGAGCTTTCAAATTTTTTGCACTTCTTTATCGTTATACATATGATAAAACTGGTCATGCAATAAGCATTCAGTTGCTTAGTATTTTTATATATGTATACAAGGTAAAAAATGAGCTAGTGCTAAATTTTCTCATTTTTCAACACACAGGTCAGTAAAAAATCTATATTTAAGCGAATATTATAAATGCACCTTAAAATCCAAGCACAGGTTTGTGTAATATATTTTAATGAAACTGCAAACAAAATCTGAAGCAAAAATATTCATATTTGAAAAAGTAGTAGGGAATTTTTAAAAATTGAATTTTTCTTTAAAAAAATTAAATTTTAACTTAACAAGCAGATCAAAATGATTTTTTTCTCTTTAAGATGACTTTATATGATTGTTATGTTTTAATCGTATGAAAACTTTTCCAATAATATTTCAAATAAAAAATATTGTTCAGAAGGTAATGTGTTCCCTTATAGATATTTTAAAAGGCATGGCAAATTTTTCAGCTTTCTATATAGTAAGGCAAAAAAGGAATAAAATATAAATAAGGTTAATCATATTTTAATTAAGGTTATTATAAGGTAATTAAAAGCCTTTAGTTCTGGGAACTTTTGAAGTCATAAGAAAGTTACAACCAAGTTCCTTGACATTTTCTTAAAGCCTGTTATTTTAAGTGAATAAATTTTATGTTTGTTGTCTTTTACGCCCTTGAGCACTTAAAGAGGCACAAATGAAGACGTTTATGGAGGATCATAAAGTGAGTTGATCACTGTTGTCCATAAATAATAAAAGCGGAAATGTCCACCTGGTTGAGTTCTCCGGGGAATCCGCCTACATTGGTGTCATAGATGGGTAAATTCTCTTGAAAATATCTTTAAGGCAGCTTAACACTAAGTTCAAGAATGCAACTTTTGTATCGCATTAAACTTTGATTCATTTTCAGCAGTTAATGCATGTTTTAATTGTGTGTCCATTGCTTTTCAACGTAGGACTACGATTCTGCCATTGGGGTCTCAGGAAGGAAATTGATTCAGACGCCAAAACGCCTCAGAAAATGTATGGGCGATCCTCTATATTTCGGTAATTACATATGTTAAAAGCATAACTAATGTCTTATTTTAGAGATAACGGGTAACGATAGAAGTTACAAAAAAATTTGAAAATCGGGAAAGAGACACGCGAGTAAAGTAGTCCTACGCCTTTAACATCAGCGGCTGTTTGAAAAAGACAGCCTTCCGTCATTTTTTTTAATTTCTCGTATGTAAAGTATACAAAGAAAGAGTATTATGGTCATCAAAATATTCGACCAACACATTTTGATGAATCTTCACCTCTTAGATATCTCCGAGTCTGATAAAACAATTTTTAAAATTACAGTAGAATCCAGCTAATCCGTACAAGATGGGACCGGACCATGTCCGAATCAAAAGTCCGGATTAACCGGAATTTGCATTATAATGCACGTAATGCAAGTTTTGGATGGGTAAAACTATAAAACTCAATGTGATTTTTTTCATAAATGCATTAAACTTTTCCTATAGAGTAATTTTAGTTTTAATACTAAGTGTACGTAGATCTAAGTTTTTAACCTACGAACTGATGTAGGATTAACAAGAACAGATGTAGAATTTTGTTCAAATCCATCCGGATTAAGGGGAGTCAGTACAAGATATACTTTCAAAAATTCGATCTTTTGATTTTTATATATTTGAAATCTCCATTTCAATACTTTTCCAACGATATAAGTATTTTGCTAGTGTTCATATTAGAAGTAAGTTAAAAAAGACTTTAAACACATATAAACAGATTAATGTAACACAAGATTTTTAACTTTAACTTAAAAATCTCATAATCGTATTCTTGAAAATGCTTTTAACTCTTTTTAAAAATCTACTTTATATATGCTCTTGAAATTTTTACCACCTATTGTATACATGCAAATGTGTATACTGATGTGAAATGTTTTCTGATATTCAAAAATATTTCTTAATAGTGCTGATCTCGTGTTAGAAAATGGAATTTTTTGAAAAATTCGTAGTGATCTTCAGTTAAAAGGTTTTAAAAACGAGCTATATTTATGTAAGATTTTCACCTCAGTATAGAGATAAATGTCTACGTACAATGTATAAAGAAATTGAAACATGGGTCCATAATAGAGTGTGAGAAAATGTACATAGAAAATGTCCAATTTAACATTGGCGATATAGGAGGTTCCGACTACCCTGAACCGAATGACCGGATCATTGTGACTCTATTGTTTGTTTAGCAAACTATATGTTAAGGTTGCTATTTTGAACCGATGCGGTGGTCAATAGGCTAACTTGGTTATCCTTATGTCTATAGCACTAGGGCAATAATTTACTTAAGTTACTGCAATAAAGATTAGCTACTGCATCTCATTAAGCAAGGTAACTTAGAAGGTACCAACCATCGTTGACAGGTGTGCATGTTCATTCTGGCTCGTGCAGGTGTGAGGAAACATCACGCAACACTGAAGAAACTAACTCATGGTAACAATTATAACTTTAAGAAACTTAACAAGATAAAAGTAAAATAAATGATAATTGAATTAACGTGTCGACAGCAGGAACATAAATCATAGCAAGAGAGAGAAGATAGATGATGCTTGAGCCTTTATACTACTCAACTCTCCACTACGCATGAGCAAGGTGACATAGCACGCAAGACGAAGCTGTTTTGCCACATATGTCTGTCTGTCTGTCTGTGTCAAGTATAACTCGAAAAGGGAACGAGCTGGGTTGTTGAAGTTTGTCATGTGAATCCTAATACAAAATCATCAATTTGAATCAAACTTTGAACTAAGCCTACAGAGCGAAAATGCTCTTTTTCTCCATGCACTGTCAAGTATAAGAAGTATTTAAAAGAATGCAATGAAATCGTTTTCCCGATTTAAATGTCTTTGAGTTCGAAAAAATAATTTTTCGTATTATGTTTGCCAGTCTGTCTGTGGATATAATAGCTTAAAATAGGAACACGATACAAGAATGAAAATTGCTACGTTGGCTTTACAGCAGAGTTGTAGATCTGTATCAAATTTTATTTAAAGTTCGAAAAAAATATTTTTGTATTATGCTTGTCTGTCTGTGGATATAAAAGCTTAAAATCGGAAAAAGATACAAGCATGAAAATTTCTTTTTACCAGTAATTGGCTTTGTACCAGACTTGTTAATTGTATCAAAACTAAAGTTGTAGATCCGATGAAAGCCAAAATTGTAGATCCTTATCAAAAACAGTGTTGCAGATCTGTATCACAACCAGACTTGCTGATCTGTATCAAATTTTGGACGCAATCAGCCAAGGGGAGTTTTCGAAAAAATAATTTTTCGTATTATGTTTGGTTTGTCTGTGGAACCTAAAATCGGAAAAAGCTACAAGAATGAAAATTGCTACTTTGAGCTTTACAGTCGAGTTGTAGATATGTATCAAATTTTATTTAAAGTTCCCAAAAAATACTTTTCTTACTATGCTTGTCTGTCAGTCTGCGGATATGACAGCTTGAAATCGGAAAAAGATACAAGAATGAAAATTGCTTTATACCAGAGTTGTTGATTGTATCAAAACTAAAGTTGTAGATCTCTATGAAAGCCAAAGTTGTATATCTTTATCAAAAGCAGTGTTGCAGATCTGTATCACAATCAGACATGCTGATCTGTATCAAATTTTGGACGCAATCAGTCAAAGAGAGTGGTTGAAAAAATCATTTTTCGTATTATGTTTGCCAGTCTGTCTGTGGAGCCTAAAATCGGAAAAAGCTAGAAGAATAAAAATTGCTACTTTGGGCTTTACAGCCGAGTTGTAGATATGTATCAAATTTTATTTAAAGTTCCCAAAAAATACTTTTCTTACTATGCTTGTCTGTCTGTCTGCGGATATGAAAGCTTAAAATCGGAAAAAGATACAAGAATGAAAATTGCTTTATACCAGAGTTGTTGATTGTATCAAAACTGAAGTTGTAGATCTGTACCAAAGCCAAAGTTGTAGATCTTTGTCAAAAGCAGTGTTGCAGATCTGTATTAAAACCAGATTTGCTTTTCTGTATCAAATTTCGGACGCAATCAGTCAAAGAGAGTGTTTGTTCGTTCGTATACATGTGAACTTGATAATTCAAAATCACAACGAGCTGGATGGATGAATTTCGGCATTTAGATCCATAACAAGAATTGTAAGAATTTGTACAACGATATAAATATTACATTGTTATTTAATGTCGCACAACATCGCAAATACTGTAAAATATCTTACAATATTGTAAAATATCGCGAATAATATCAAATACATTCCAATATTCTATTTATTTATTTGTTCTCCTAAGCCAGCACAGCCTACTAGGAGGGTGTGAGGGACTAATTTGGAAGGCGGGGAAAACCAAACAACAACAAAATAATCAAAAGATAATCATCACAACTCATTACATTGCATCACATCAAAGTGTATTACGTAGAATGTGAAAAAACAGCAAAGAAACAAAAGTTCTGAAGAACCATAAATATAATTCTATAATATCCTAAATATTCTATAACATCCTGAATGAATATTCTATAATATCCTGAATGACTATTCTATCACCAGACCAAGATGTTCTATAATATCCTGAATGACTTTCTATATTATACTGAATGAATATTCTATATTACTCACGAATTTTTTATAATATCCTGAATATTTTATAATATCCTGAATATTTTATAATATCCTGAATATTCTATAATATCCTGAATGAATATTCTATAATATCACGAATACTCTATAATATCCTGAATGAATATTCTATAATATCCTGAATGAATATTCTATAATATCCTGAATGAATATTCTATAATATCCTGAATGAATATTCTATAATATCCTGAATATTCTATAATATCTTACGTTTTAAAATGTAGTATGCAATATAAAATAATTTACAACATTGTAAAATATTGCCAACAATTACTGACTCCAGCGAAGCAAAGATGCTGCGCAATATCATTAGGTCTTTTAGTCACTAATTGTAAGTAATTCTAAAAAAAAGATTTTTTATAAGTTTTTAAAAGGCTTAGCATCAAGTATTCTCTCCTCTTGCGAATTTTTTTCTCCCAAACAGCTTAAAGTTCTCCTAAAAAAGTAAGAGCAAAAAAGTTGACCCCAATGCCAAAAAAGAGTCTCAAGACTTTAGCCATTAAATTCTGCACTCAACTCATTCTCTCAGTCTTAAAATGAAAATTAGATTAGGTTGATCATTCATCCCAGGCATAAGTCTTCAAGGAATCTTTAACGAAAGATCAATTGAACCCTCTTTTCTCTCAGGGTAAGATTATACCTCCCAATATTGCCTTTCGGGGGCAACTGTGCCCTTTTTTTTCACTATCATCCTATAACCGTTTCTTTCTCCAACGAAATTAACTTAACTTCATCTAACAGGACAAAAGAACTCCGCGAGTCGTGAATATTCCTTTTCAAACACCTTTTAAGTAGTCAACAAGGCAGAAAAGTTGCATTTCGAGTGCTTGAAGGAAAAAAGAGGAAGAAAAAATTTTTGCGAAAGGCGGAAAAAGTTTGAAGAGCAGCCAGGGCGTGTTTAAGGAGATGTGCTTTTGTTCCTGTGAGAACTTGAAGTGCTTTGTTTTCCAATGATTCTAGAACATGGTGGGGAAACTCGGTTCACAATAGGGCGAATTTCGAAGTCAATGCAGTAGAACATTGGAGACTGAAAGCCTGGTCCTACGTTTTTATTATTCTGCATATTCTAATAAAGTGATGGAAAGTGTATTGTATTACAAAGCGTTTCATGGATAAATAAAATCCAACCAATGCAAGTTTGGTAAAGATAAGGTAGATGAAAAATTAACGGGAATAAATTTATTTACAAAAGAGAATAAATATATTTTCTCAAATAGTTCTCAAGTAATATTCAACAGTAAAAGAATAAATAAATAATACTTACATAAAATAATACAAATATAAAATTAAACATATATTATCGAAGTCAATACAATAGAATATTGGAGACTGAAAGCCTGGTCCTACATTTTTATTTTCTGCATATTCTAATAAAGTGATGGAATGTGTATTGTATTACAGAACATTTCATGGATAAATAAAATCCAACGAATGCAATTTTGATAAACCAGAAGGCAGATTATATATTAACGGGAATAAATTTATTTACGAAAGAGAATAAATATATTCTCTTAAATAGTTTGCAAGTAATATTTAACTGTAAAGGAATAAATAAATAATACTTACATAAAATACTACAAATATAAAAATTAAACATATATTATCGAAGTCAATACAGTAGAATATTGAAGACTGAAAGCCTGGTCCTACATTTTTATTATTCTGCATATTCTAATAAAGTGATGGAATGTGTATTGTATTACAAAACGTTTCATAGATACATAAATTCCAAAGACTGCAATTTTGATAAACCAAAAGGCAGATTAAATATGAACAGGAATAAATTTATTTACAAAAGAGGATAAATATATTCTCTTAAATAGTTTGCAAGTAATATTCACATGTAAAGGAATAAATAAATAATACTTACATAAAATAATACAAATATTAAATTAAACATATATTATCGAAGTCAATGCAGTAGAACATTGGAGACTGAAAGCGTGGTCCTACATTTTTATTACTGGGCATATTCTAATAAAGTGATGGAATGTGTATTGTATTTCAAAACGTTTCATAGATACTTAAATTCCAGTGAATGCAATTTTGATAAACCAGAAGGCAGATTATATATTAACGAGAATAAATTTATTTACGAAAGAGAATAAATATATTCTCTTAAATAGTTTGCAAGTAATATTCAACTGTAAAGGAATAAATAAATAATACTTACATAAATTAATACAAACATTAAATTAAACATATATTATTATATATAACGAAGTCAATGCAGTAGAAAATTGGAGACTGAAAGCGTGGTCCTACATTTTTATTATTGGGCATATTCTAATAAAGTGATGGAATGTGTATTGTATTACAAAACGTTTCATGAATAAATAAAATCCAACGAATCCAAGTTTGGTAAATCAGAAGGTAGATGAAAAATTAACGGAAATAAATTGATTTACGAAAGAGAATAAATATATTTTCTCAAATAGTTCTCAAGTAATATTCAAATGTAAAAAAATAAATAAATAATACTTACATAAAATAAAGCATATATTATCGAAGTCAATGCAGTAGAACATTGGAGACTGAAAGTGTGGTCCTACATTTTTATTATTCTGCATATTCTAATCAAGTGATGGTATGTGTATTGTACAAACAAAACGTTTCCTGAATACATAAAATCCAACGAATGCAATTTTGGTAAACCAAAAGGCAGATTAAAAATTAACGGGAATAAATTCATTTACAAAAGAGAATAAATGTATTTTCTCAAAGAGGTCTCAAGTAATATTCAACGGTAAAAGAATAAATAAACAGTACTTTCATAAAAGTAATGCAAATATAAAATTAAACATATATTATCGAAGTCAATGCAGTTGAACATTGGAGACTGAAATCGTGGATAAACATTTAATAATAGTGGCAAGATACTAATAAAGAGATGGAATATGTAATGTACTGAAAAATGTTTCATAGGCATGTAAATGTCAGTTACTGCAACTTCAATAAATTAAGGATAAATGAAGATAAGTTTGTTTATAAAAACAACAAGTATATTCTCTCAAGTGTCTCTCAAGTAATTTCGATAAACTAGGAGGCAAAATCAGGATAAACGGGAGCAAATTTGTTTACAAAAGAGAATAAGTATGTTCTTGCAAATGGTTTTCAATTAGTATTTGGTTGCCAAAAGATAAATAAATAAGTTGTGCAAAAAATAATGAAAAATACAAAATTCAACTTAATGTTTTCGAAACAATGCAGTAAAACAGGGGTTCCCAACCTTCCTCCCTCGTGTACCCCTTGATTATTCTTTTTGTTTTCGTGTACCCCCAACTGTCATATCCACCCTTCCCGACGACGTTGCCCTGCGCACGTACAATTCCTACAATGACACGAAAAAGTTTTTGGAAACAAAATCAAATCAAAATATACACATTATTGATTTCCCCGCTTATTTTTCCTCTTGACAATGACGCGAATGTAATGACGTCACCGGAAAGAATCGGATTGTATAAATGCATGCTGGGAATGAAAGCATATTACGTCACTTCCTGCGAGGAAGCAACAATGCATTCTGGAATCGTATGGAGAAACTCTCTCTGTCAGATCTCGCTAGCCAAAAAACTTTTTGAACTAAGCAGGGAAAAATTAATGTAAAGAAACGGAATAAGATTTTTTAACCGTTCTTGCTTGAAATCTGACAGAAACGTTTCAGTTATAAGCTGAAAAAAAAGCAAAATTACAGAGTTGTTAGAACGTCAGATGCAATCAAAAATTACCATAAAAGTTACTATTATTTAAAATTTTCTCAAAATTCAGTAAATTATGTTGCAAATTCAAAACAAATCTCATTAGAAAGAAAATTGTTTGTTCTATCCGATGGTGCACTGATTATTTTTAAACTATCATTAGAAAAAATACCTCAGCCGTAAACGTAACGATAATGACCCAAAACAACACAAAACATTAAAGAAAAAATTTTCTAGAATAAATTTCAATTTCTGGCTTCGAGGTGCATTGAGTCACCATTACGTCTACCTGTGTGCCAAATTTCATGGCTGTAAGTGCGATAGATTCGTCTGGACATCACACACACACCCGCAAACATTGCCTTTTATAAGTATAGATGTTGAGGTTAGCTTAAGTTAGTTTAAGAGTGAAATGACTCGAAACAATAACATTTGCAGAACTTATTTTTGATTTTACATTTTATTCAATTTTTACAATAGTATTAGTTCAACGCCAAAGTAAATTAAACTAGTATTATAATTATTTCTTTTTAACTTAATAAGGATAGCTAAAAATTACTCTTTGTAATAATCAACTATTCAAGTGGTATAGTTATTAAATAGCAAATATTCTCTAACTTTTTTAACCTCTTATGTTTTATTGTTTCCACCATTAACAACTTTGATGTTGCGTACCCCGAAATGGTCCTTCGTGTACCCCCAAAAGTACGCGTACCACAATTTGGGAACTTCTGCAGTAGAACAATAGAGATTGAAAGTATGTATCTACATTTGTAGAGGGACGAGACTAATGTTTATATGGAATGCCGCTGTGGAAGAATTAATTCAGTTTCAGGAACCATTTTTATTAAATGGCTAAGTTCCACGACACAGTACATTAAAAGGTACAAGACGCAAGACAGAGAACAACAACACAAGACAAGTACACAGAAAAAGAAGAGAGAGAGGCATCGAGGGAAAAACCCGGATGGCTCTAGTAGCGCCATCTACCATAAAAATGAGAAGGCAGTGATTTGTAACCGCTACACATTTGATTTTAGTGCGCATACTATAATAAAGTGACATAGTGTGTAATGTACTACACAATGTCTCATGGATATATGAAACTCAACGAATGTAGCTTCGATAAACTAGAAAGAAGATTAAGAATAAAGGGAATAAATTGGTTTCCGAAACAGAATTCTCTCAAATGGTTCTCAAATAGTAATCAACTGTGAGAAAATAAATAAATAAATAGTGCATAAAATAATTCAGATACGAAATTCAACCTATAAATGTTGATTCCTTGAGAGATTTCATGTTGGCCTTAACGTTCGAAAACATCACTTATTCCGCAGATAAAACTGAACGAAGACTTTCTTCAGTCTAATTTTGATGTCAGTAGTATTGGTTGCAACTCAATAGAAAATCTACAGATATTGTAAATAAGCCTTGTCGTAAAAAGTGGATTATTTTATTTTAATTATTTTTTCTTTTTAGTCATTGACTTATAATTCACTACTACAAATGTTATGGATTCTTGAATTTCTTTCTCAAATTCACTACCAGTAGGTTCAATTTTGAGAAAATAAATAAATAATTCGAGCACAAAATAACTCAAATAGAATTCAACTGTGAGAAATTAAAAAGTCACACATCTGAAATCAATCAAATCAAAACTTAATTAAATTAATTAGTTAACTGATAATTCAGTTCTTGAACATTTATTGTCATAAAACACATATGTGAGCACAATTTCAGACCTGTAGCTCATCAAGAAATAAGAGAACTTCGATTACAAAGCTCCATTATACAAACCGAGTTAACCCTCTGAGCGGTTAGCTATTTTGATTTATTAGCTTTAAAGTCTCAAAAATTTGCATTTAAAGTGAATAATTGGATCTTTATTGCTTTTAATCAAGTCTCTGAAATCTTAAGAATATTTTATTTATGGTAGTTTAAGAAATTATACATATAAACATCTATTATCTGCTTTTGAACAGAATATGAAAAGTGGAAAAATACGTGAGAAACGCTTAAATTAGTTTAAAAATGGAATGATCAATATAGAAGGCGATAGAAATGGTTTATAGAAATATTAAGGCATTATTAAAACATACAAAGCACAGAATAATTCATTGGAGGAAATAAAATCCTAATGGCTTGGAATTGAATTACTTTTAGCATTTGTAATGCTTCTAATTCCACTTGTTCCAGCATATCAAACCAAGTCCATCAGTCAAGACCGCACCATAAAGATCCAGTGTGTCATCTTTTGTCATTTAACGCGACTTTGAAACATTTAGGGGAGAGAGAGGTAAAACCGGGTTGGTTCTGGCGCTATTAGTTCTCCTTTCTATCGGACAGATACTGAATTGCAATCGACTAGTCAAGAAAAAAGAACAATCATAATTGCGTATGTAGTTGTTAAATTCTCTGTTTTCTACGAAGGTTGATTTGTTTTGAGACGTCAACTCTCTAATGTTCGTTTGATTTTAAACTATCTTTGCTGAACTCTTTATGTCACGGTGTTGCATATCTGCAACGAACCCAAAAGCTAAAATCCACGGTAAGCTCTTCAAGTCGATTTCAATGATTGTTGTATTACTGCCACAGTGTAGTTAACACAATATGCTCATATATTCCAAAACAGATGGTGATACTGAGGTGGTTTCATAAACAAAGTTTCAGTTGATACTTAAACATTTACACGAGGTTGATCCTGAAACTTCTGGAGAATCTAGTGAAGTTAAAAAGAGTGGGCACATTCATTTATGAGAAATGTGGTGAAGGTCTTTGTTTAGACAAAACTATTTTAAACTCTGACATTTTGAATTTTTGATGCCATTTTGCATTATGTTACAAAAATGAAAAAAGCCCTTTTCTGTCAATAAATTTTTATATTCACGTGATAATTTTTTTAATTTTTTTTCCATACTTACAATGATGTATTCTAACGTCTGGGTCATTTTTGTTTCGAATCGAAGTTGTTAAGAGATAAAGGGTTAAAACTCATTAGAGTTATAAAAACTATATTTAGTACAGATTAGTATATTGTAACAAAATTGTCTTGTGGGTGTACGTGAATGCAATCCAATAAGCAGGATTTAAAAAATAAAGCTTTCTATTTTACAAATATTCTCGGAAAAGAAACGTAGCACAATTATTAAAACAGCACTTGTAAAAATTCACAGCAGAGATTGCCAATAAATCTCAACACAGCGATCAAAGGTTTCTTATCAGCTCATCAGCTTGCTTGCTGATCAAACTCCAACTGACTCTTCTTGGTTTGAGAGCTTGCCTTAATACTATTCAACAGGAAGTGACTTCATTACGTAAGAAGTGACGTAATCTCTAGAAAGTTCATGAAAGAAATAGGTTGAAAGTTCGAGGTCCTTCTAGAAAATTCCTTTTGTCGCCAAAGTCGCCAACTTTGCCGCCAAGGTAGCCAAATGTATCCCCAACTCGCCAAGGTTAGCATGTCAGGGAAACGACTTTATAGCTTTGTAACAATATCTTTAAAAATGAGTTATACAATATCAAACAATAAGGATTTAGTTCAAGATTTGCGAGATTCTATTTCGTTTATTATAACCTCTGCACTCGGGGTAAAACCGGGCACTCCAAGTGGCGCAAGACCGGGACAGTCAGTAATGATGATTCCTCTGATGAAGACCAAAAAAACGCATTAAAATTTGATTGTTTGCATTTTAACAATGTATTTTCTCATTTACACAAAAAAGAAAGGCTGACCCAATGTCGAAACTGTCTTAGATGTGCCCACTAAAGTTGCAGTGGCGCGGAGGAGGAAGACAACTACTTTACATGTAAATTTTGTAACTAATATTCTGAAATTGTAATACAGAATAAAAATGTCTGCTACTTTTCCACCGAAAATCGAGTTTTATAATTTTCCATAAAGTTAACACGTGTACCCGGCTTTACCTTACTAGTTGAGTAAAACCGTGTGGTATTACTTTTTTTTTAATAAAAATACCATTGGTGAAAAAAAGTAGTCAAACTACGACTTTTTTGGAAGATATATTGTATTCCGATAGAAAAATGAAAGTTTTAGTAAAATTTGACAAGCTCTAGGTCGAATAGTTTAGCTCGACTTCAAGTCTTAAAAACCCGGTTTTACCCCACTTTCTCGTACGTACTTACTGAGGTAAAAAACTGTCACTTAGCTCTAATATATGTTGGAAGAAGGTTGGGAGGTTAAATCTCAAACCCCGCCTACAAGAAAAAATGCTTAATCTAAGGAACACTCTAGAGGTAAATGCACCAATGATGAAGAAGGAGAAACAGTAGATGAAACTAAAATATTTATTTATTAAATAAAGCATAATATGAAATGAGAAAATTATTTAAACAGGTATTATTTACATTTTAGACAAGGGTTTGCTACTTACTTAAGTTATATATCAACTTACACCTCGCTTAAATGTTTAGTTATAGCCATCGCCCATTGCCGCCGTGCTAACAGGGAAAAGATCCCCGTAGCTCGTTAGGCTCACCAATCCTACCGCATGACCGTTCTTATTGATTCCAGAAAGTCATCTCCCCCAGGATTCAAACATTACACTTGGTTTTAACGGAGAAACACTCACGCATCACGTGATTAGCACGAAGAGAGCGCGTGATCGTTATCTTCCGATATCTTTCCGCTGACACAACAATATTCAAATAAGCTTGTGCGGAAAGTGAAAAAATATTATGAAGAAGGAATTAAACTTACGCTTTTAAGCTAGACGGGAAAATACAATTCCTACATATATATGAATCGCTTGATTTTAAAAGGGACCTGACACCTTGATCAGAACAGAAAAACTGATGTTAAAATGGGTATTCTTTGGAGAAGTTCCCTTGTAACATCATACAGAAATTTAAGTGCTTTATTATAACGCAGCTGTAAATGGCCGTTCTTACACCAAATAATGTATCTACCTTCAACAAATTAAGAACGTAAAAGTAATAATCATTTTGGGCAAGATTGCAGAAAACCCTTTCTAAAATCAAGCGGTTTATTTGGAAGTTCGTTTTCCACTCTAGAGAACTTTTGGGAGAAACTGGTCCATATTTTGTGTTTTGTTTGGAGGGAAACGTCAACATCCGACACAAACCAACAAACCAGCGGGAGTGGTCTCCCCTAAACTTTCTCGTATACTTTCTAAGTGGAGATTCGTCACAATCTCGAGTTGAATTTTTTGACGATTACAATACTTTCTCTTTGTATACTTCGTATACGAGAAAGTGAAACAAACAAACAAACCTGAAATCAAAAATCTGTTGCCACGTTTCAAGAAAATATTACTTTGAAGCAGGTGCGATAAAATAGGCAATGCAATGAATACTAAAGCTAAAATCCTGCTTTGGAATTGAATTCCCAAGAATATAATTTATACTACCACAACCGTAACAATTGAAAAAGCGCGTGAATAAAAGATTTGCTGAAATAATGAGATCGGTTTGAATTTTATTTACAACAATAAAAAAATTGTTACATTTCATGTTTGAAAACATTATTTATTGCTACCAGCAGGCATGCGCATGAGAATCGGATTAAAAGAAATTGAATATGCAATTTGAACGCCTCTTTTTGACGGATTTGGCCCAAAATTTTATACGGACCTACATTCATGACGATAAAACTGTGTACCAAACTTTATCCATCTAGCTATTCAAGTTTTTGAGTTATAGTGTTCACATGACCGAGGGCATACACACAGACTTCCCGCTGACGGATTTTGTCCAAAATTTGATAGAGACCTACAAATTATGTTTAAAGACCACATACCGAATTTCATCCCCATAGTTCAAATAGTTTTCGAGTTATCGTGTACACAGACACACTTCCAAAGTTGTGTTTTTCGGACGCAGGGAGGTCTAAAAAGTGGAGATTCGTCAAAATCTCGAGTTCGAATTTTTTGACGATTACAATACTTTCTCTTTGTATACTTCGTATACGAGAAAGTAATAAAATTAGGGATGGCGGTTATTCAGGTTTTTTTCCACCGCGAATTTAACCTGGCGGTTATAACCGCTCAAAGTAACCGCTTTTCGGTTCTTTTATAGAAAAACAAATGCCGTTTGTAGACAAATTTTTTTATTAATATTGCTTTCACAGGAAATCAGTACATTGCCTAATATTTATCTTTTCTTAAGGTGACATACGACTCTTAAACCTCGAAAAAATAGGGAGATTAACTGTCAAATTCGATACTTCATATCTCCGAAACAATGCAATTCACAAACTTACTTTTTTCAATAAAATTATCTGTTCTTTCTCTTATAGAATACACATTTTCAAACCTTTATATTGGTAAGTATTTACTTGAGAGAGTTAAAAATATGTATATAATTTTTGGAGAAAAAATGGGACAGTCACCTTGCGAGCATGATTACGGATAAAATATTGGTCTAAACACAATATTTTGGATATGTAAGTAATCCAAACAGTCTGCTTATGAAACTGAACCACAATTTATTAACATTTAAATTTAATTTCTATTTTTATACCAATTTAAAATAAAATGCTAAAAAAAGTTAAAATTTCTGCTTTTCTAACCGCACAAAAAACTTTTTGGAGAAAAGATGTACAACAATTGTGGTTCAATTTGTAGAACATAGCACAATACATATTCAGTTAAAATTTTATTTAAAAATATTTCATAGTTCTTGAGATATTGTGCGCACAATATCAAAAAAGCACATTTTGAGATATAGCTCTTTAAATATATGCCCATTTTCAATGTTTACGTTGAACAGCTGATACATTTTCCTTTATAACTTTCATAATTATGGGAATTTTTTAACGCGGATTGTTTTAAATTGTTCAGAAAAGAGAGGGAAATAATATATATTTTTCATAAAATTGAAAATTTTCGAAGTTTAACAGTCGTATGTCCCCTTAAAGATTTTTTCAGTAATCCGCCAACAGAAGCCTCGAGGAAGCGGTTGTCATTGATTGGTCCAAGATGACGAAATTCAAAGCTTAAGAACTTGGTAAGTTTTAGTCAACTTAAAATCGAGCCTATCTTCCGATCCGGTTTTTTCACCCGGTTATTGGATTTTAAAAAAATAACCGGTTATAACCGGGACAATAAAATAACAGAAACTAACGGTTAACCGAAACAAAAAAAAAACGGGTTTCGGTTAAAAACGGTAGGTTTTTTTCCATCCCTACAAGTAATTCATTGCACATATCAGTATACAATTTTTCTAAATAATTATTTCTGAGATCGCAGGCAGCGGACACTACTCATAATTATGTGTCAGGATTCTTATTTCTCAGTCAGACCAGGCGATACCTTAACGTACTAGGCCATTGATGGGCAACATTTTTATCGGCTCTTAAGGTACCCAACTGGTTTAAAATCGTCGTTTTTGATGAAATTATCAAAAACATTTTTATGACTTAAATTTTGTAGCCTGTGTAATCAGTTTTCTAAAACTGTCTCACTTTTTACTCAACGTGAATTACAAATGGAGTTACAGCTGTTTTATTACCGAACTGTAAGCATTATTTTATGTTGCATGAAAACTTTAAATGTGTTTTCTGAGAAATGATATTTTTGAGGAAAACTGTCCACCGTAACAATGATTTTTCAAGTATTGATATGAAATTTTCTCGGATTGTTTTCTGTAATATACTTGATGTTTTCCTCTGAAAACTAAGGTCAATTTTAAAATCAAGTATTATTTTTAAGTGCTTAAATATAAACGAAAAACATTTTTTATGAAAAATTACCAGTTTAGTAACTATGTTCAGCTATATCTCAGAACTATTTTGAAATACAAGCAATATTTTAGAGCATAACACAGATAACTGTCATAAAAATGTACTCCTACAAGGATTTATGTATATTTAGAATATGATTTTGTCTATGGCTGTTAGCGTAAGGCAAATATTTTAGCCATTTTTCTTCAAATTTCTCAGTTTTTTTAAAAAAATATTATTTTGGAAGCCTAATTTTACAATATTTTCATAGTTTTAAAACATATGCATTTGAAAAATAACATTAAAAAATATATTTAAGCTATTTTTCAAAAAAATGTCACCGAACACTGTCGGATACCTTAAGCAAAGAAATATAATTACTGATATGGCAAGGAAAAGATTAATGCTTTTCTTTCTAAGATATGTTTAGTAACAAACAAATGAGCTAAGATGCTTGTTGAAAAATACACTCTTTCGATTCGTCAAAAATATTATTAAGGAGATCGTAGACTACATTCGGGTTTTTTTTTGGAAATTATTGACTTAGAATTATAAAATTTTCTATATTAGAAAATAAATAAGTCAAATATCTTTAAGGAAGCCTTTTAAACTAAATGTATCATTTCTTAAAAATTAATTCTTAAAATTAATTTTATTTTTAAAAAATTAGTTTATTTGAAAAAACATTTTAAACTAAATGCATCATTAAAAAACTATAATGTTAAAGATTTTTTAAATGTTTGAAGGTATAAAATGGTAAAACAGGAATTTCGTATTTTCATTGTTTTTCGCCTATTTCAAAATCCACCATCCTTTAAAACCGTTTCTCAGATGTGTCGATGCCTTTTGAAATAATTAAAACAGCTTTAGAAATTTCCGTAAGCAAATAAATTTAAAAGAAACACTTTATGACATTTATTTATTATAGAAACGAAAAAGCATTTAATTATCTAAAAGTTGCAACCAAAGTAACATCTTTGAAATCATATTAATTTAGCCTTTGATGTTACAGAAAATTCATGTCAAAACAGAAACACAACTAAAATATTTCATCTCCAAATATCGATTCTCCTATTATCTCAATTCACGTTTCCAAAACGTAATTCAGTACAACCTTTCAAATGCAAGTTTAATAAAGTCTTCTATGGGTTAAGAATTCCACAAGATTTCGAATAAATTTGCGGAAACGTTTCATGTTCAGTATTCGATTACAAGAAATCGGTGCTCTTCGAATATTAAATTCCTATCCCAAAAGAGTTAAAACCCCCAATAAACCTACAGTTGCACAGCAATCTTCCGTGGAAATTTGAATTTCATTTCATTCTAAATTAACGCACAAACCTTTAAAGCGGAACTACAAAGTAAGTGACTAAAGTAGAAATCGTTAACATTTCGAACTATCTAAAAGTTAATTAAAAATGGAAATTATAACCTTCCATTGAGGTAAAGTGTTTACTTTTCCGGTTCTACGCAACATCTGTTGCCAGAGTATTTCCTTCAGCCCGCAGACGATTATTTTAGAATTCCTTATTAACTTCCTATCCAATATCTGCAGGAGTTGGATAATTAGAAATTTGATGGCGTTTTTGTTTTTTCGGGGGAAAATTCGAATTACTGCAGTCATATGAGGCGTTCTTGGTATTTCCAAACGATTATATTTTCGGTTTCGGTATTGTGTGAGTGGCAACGCTTTGAAGTTTCAGATTTCTTTGTGATTGAATTTTAGACCGGGTATCAAATTGGCGATGCCAGATTGTTACGGCAGATTAAATTAAATTTATTCTGCAATAATGATGAACCTCGATTGTGTAACTTATATGAATAGTGAAGAATTATTTAATTCAAAGAACACAATACCCAGTATGACCAAACATTTCCACTCAGATAGCATTAAATATGATGTTAAACATAAACAAAAGCTAATTAGGCATAAACCTTAAAGGCTCAGTGTTTCTTTTAGGGCAATATACTCAATTTTGTCTTCTAAAATCTTGAGAATAAGACTGAAGCTGTAATGTCTGTTGTTGTCATTAGGATACATGCTGAAATTTTTATTAAATCAATTTACAAGATATATAGATGGCAGCCTGAGTGCTGATCTATAATATAAACACCATCTGGAGGCCTCTAACGCACCAGGAATGTGCGCGTGGCCATTTGCTAAAAGTGGCTCGCCCATGAGGGAACAGGAAAGGGGTTCCTTTTCTTAGAATTCGGAGCTGGGAACAAGGATTTCTTAGAATTCAGAGCTGGGAACAAGGATTTCTTAGAATTCGGAGCTGGAAACAAGGATTTCTTAGAATTCGGAGAGGTTTTCGAAGGTGGAAGTGAATGTTCCTTGCCTTTTGAAAAGAAAGCGTTCAAGTAATGTTGGTGAACAATATGGATAGAGAAGATCCCACTGCGAGGAAATGAAGGTTAGAAATAGAGAGATTTGCACGCTGGATGGCGAGACAAGAGGCATTAAACAGAATTCAAACCGCAAATATTTAATTAATTAGAATTAATTTATTTTTCCACTTCTCGAAGATCTTTACTTTCGTTTTTGTTAAAAAGGTTCTTTCTTCTTCGTAATTAATTTAGTAATTGATTTTTTATATATTTTGCAAAGCGAAAGTTAGTTCCAATTGTTTCATCATTTCTGTTCTTCATGCTTTTTTTTTATTTCTTAAGCACAGACAGTCAGATTTGAGATATTGTTTTCAATCTAAAAGCCTGTCTTAGACAAGCACAAATCTTCTAGTAAAAAATAAAAATAAATTTATGCTTTTCCCTTGAAGCTGACTCATTTTAGCTTTGTTTGTAGGCTTGAGAATACTATATTCTATATTCGAAATGTTGAAGGAAATTCTTTATCCGTATTATTATTTACAAAAATTTATCTGTGTTTGACATTATAGAATTTTATCAAGGAAATTTGTTTCTGAAATAAAGCCCAGTGTTTTCAGTTGGGAAAAAACTGTCTTTAAGCCATAAATTATACTTAAAACAAAATAGGATTTTTTAAAAGTATTTTTCCCATTATTCATTATTTATTCAAGAAATGAAAGTAAAAAATAACATCAATTTTTAAAAAAATATGGCTTTTAAATCCTTAAGGATCGCATTTCTTTCTTTTTTTTGCTATCTAATAAGATGACCCTCCTGTTTTGGAAAGGGGCTGTCACTTTCATTCATCTAAGAAAGCACAGAATACCTTAGATGCTTATGGATTTTTCGTGCTTATTGTGTCAAAGTATAAAGCTAATTAATGATTAAATTTTAGCCTAAATGCCTAAAAATGCGATAAGTCGATGCCTGTCAATATGACGGGCGCAAGACTTAAGGGGTTAAAGGTTAAAACTGTTTGTTTCAAACACCCGACACTAGAACTTTTAGACTGGGTGCAAAAAGGGGTGATAGGCAATAAGTAAGATGGACGCTTTTCCGGAGTGTATTGTTAGTTCCTGACCTTCGTCCGATTAGGTGCACTTTTTTTTAAGTTAGTGTTTACATGAAATCAATGATTGCAAATAAAATGTTTCTATAAACTGTTTAGTAAAATTTAAACATCTACTGCTCCATTTCTCACTTCACCCCTATTTTGTTGAAATCAACTCTTCCCGGCGCATGCGCAAAGGCGTGGAGGGTTTCCCTAGATGAGCATGATCAGTTTAAGGACAGAAACGACAAAATGTGGCAAAGATTTGAAATCTGAAATTTCTTTGTGATTGAACTGTAAATTGAGTATTAAACTGGCGATGCAGATTGTTATTGGCAAAATAAATAAAATTTATAACAGGCTAATTACGTACCTTTATTTGTGTAATCTATATGGGTAATGCCGAATTATTTAAGTCAAACATCACGATACCCAGTGTGACCAAATATTCGGCTCACTTAACATTAAATGTGGTGCTAAGTGGAAACAAAGATTAATAAGACTGAATATATGGACAGAAATAATAAAATTCTTAATAAAACTTGTAATATTTATGAAATGCCAATAATTTCCGAATACTGTATATTTTCAATGAGTCAATAACTTTATTGTTCATTTTTATATGATGTTTGTCGATGGTTATTTTTTGTAGATTTAGAGTAGCTTCAAATCTGGAAATAGTAGATATACTAAACAAAAATTAAAATTAAATAAAAGGAAAGAAAAGTATAGATAATAAACAGCAGATTTAGACATAAACGATGATAATACATCTTTAAACATACAAACGTAACAGCCTCAAGTGATTGAATCAACAGAAGTTTAAAACGATAATATTTAAAACACATACAAATTAATTTAGAAAGTAAAAAATTTTCAAAAAGGAAGAAATGAACGAGGAATCGAATGGCGAACTTTATCGAAGACCACTCGCCATAAAGATTTTAAATTAGACAAGATTTTCTGTCAAGGGTAAGATTATAAATCTAAAGTATACCCTTTGTGGCCTGAATCCTGTCCAATATCAATATGAGAAACATTTTGACAGATCAAAATGCAAAATCCTTAAAGAAAAATCAAAAGATACTAGAGAGTGTGTTAAACCTAACACTCTCTGCCGAAATTTTAGATCAAATCTGGAAAAACGGTTTCACCCACTGAGAGTTCTAAACCAGAAAAGTTAATGAAAAACTGATTCCATACGAACATTAACAACGTAAGCAAAACGTGGATATTCAACGGCATTTACGTTCACATTTATGAATAGATTGTGACATCATAGAATTTGACCTCATTACAGAACCTGGCTTACAGTTAAATCTTGCTTTAAAAAATTAAATCTTTCTCAAAAATAATGCATCATAAAAATTTGATTCCTTAAAAATTGTAACATTAAAAAAGATAAGGATAATACAGGGTGATCATAAATTATTTGACCGATTTCAAAAATTAATACAAAAACTAATAACTAACTAAAATTAATACAAAAACTATAAACTAACTAATAATGTTACAACTACGATTTTTATAAATGAGAGAGCATTTTAAAAAGTTTTTTTTCCAGATAGGTAACGCGCTGTTACGGTGATCTAGGTTATCGTAAATTATCGGATATCTCCTATTTTTGGCAGCCATTATCTGCGACACTATTGAAGCTACAAGAAAAATAAAAGCATGTAGTTGTATAGAATTTTACGCTCTTTTATTTGTTAAATCAACTGTAAATCAAAAACTAAATAGTTTTCGAGATATTCAAGAAACACTAAAAAAGTAAACCAGAAAACACGCATCGATTTTGGCTTATCGGTAGCCATTGAGTGTGGAAATCTCTTGCAGTAAAAAATTTAGACCGCCGTAATAGTAAGTCATTTATTTGAGAAAAAAACATTTTTATTTCCTCTCTCATGTGAAAAAGAAACGTAGTTGTAACATTATTAGTTTTTTTTTAAATTTTTGAAATGGGTTCCATAATTTATGGCCACCCTCTATAAAGTGGAATTAGATATCTTGTAACAAGCCAGGTGACGTTTACCAGATAACTATGTCGTCATGAAAATTGATCCTATGACAAAGCCTTAATTACGTTTACATTTTGATCAATATGAAATCGATATTTTCATCAGTAATTAATATTTTACTCGGTACAATATTCGAATTTTCTGTATTAGCATTACGGATTAAGAATTTTTTTTCAATCTATGTTAGATATATATAATGATGCTAAGGATTTTAATTTCAGTTAGTTTTTAATACCTAATAAACCTTTCCATACCTAATTAAAATTGCTTTCATTTTAAATTATAAAGATAACGAATCTTACGAAAGAAGATTTCAATTATTTCTTTGTTGTGGTAATTAAAAATGAAAGGCATACGATTTTAAATAATTCGGACTTTTTATATGTAATCAGAACCTTGCCGTTAAGTATGGATTAACGAAAAAAAAATCGATTTTATTTTCTGCTTCTTTTTCTTCATAAAAAAAATACGAATAAATACTGTAATAACGTTTCTTAATATATTTTTTTTTGTTCAAATATTAATTTTCTGTTCGCCTTCAAATAAACTTTTTAAAAACGAGAAAGTTTATTTTTATGACAAATTCTTAGTTAAAAGAAAAGTGAATATTTTTTGGGTTTTTTTGGATGGTTTTTACTAATGATTATTACGCAAAATTTACTCTTAACTTGAACGAATTTTTATTATAATCTTTGTTTACAGTATGCTTTTGAGTAGTTTTTCCATTAACGTTTATTTTGGAGTTCAATTATTATGTTACATGAATAATGAAATAAATAACAAATGTGATAGCTAAGTATGGACGAGTTTTCAGTTTTGTTTTTTGGCGGCAAATTAGGTTTTCCGCTTGGCGCATCAACTTCAGGTGATAATGTTAAGCCAATGAGAATCTTCAAAATTTCAACACTCTGTTTGAAGATATTAATTAATGTTTAAAGTGGAGTTTATTAATGTTATACATTAAGAATACTTTGAAAATATTAAATTTAATGTTCTATTGTTGTAGCTCTCAATGTTTACTTAAAATAAGAGCCTAATTTTATGGACAGGTTGCCATAATTATTTTTATCGCTCTTTTTGGAGACTTTCAAGGTTTGTTTGGCGGTTAAATTTTTAACCATACGATTTAGATAATCACTGACGATTAAATTTCTAACCAAACGATTTAGCTAATTCCAATAAATCCATTTAGAATTTAAATGCTCTTGGAGTTTTTTTATAACCGATTTAAAAAGAAAGGATTACACAAACTCGAAGAACATGGAATTCATCGCTTTGTGTACTAAAGAAAGAACTAATTAGAACTTGACGCTTGACACAGTTTCCAATTGGATTTGGAGATTGCTTAAATCACAAAGTTACCGGAAAACGGTCTGTGAATCCAAAATAAACAAACCAGAAAACTTGCCATACAGAAAGGCTTAGCTTATTACAATAGCTAAGAATACAGAAAAGCTTAGCATAATAAAATAGCTAAGAATGCAGGAAAGCTTCAATTAGACAATTTGTATGGATATTCCTGAGATATAGGATTCATATGGGTCAGTTCACCTTGAAAGGTTCCCTAGATCACTTTATCCTCTTACAAGGGAGGACATGACTTTGGAAATTCAGTTCCGGATGGGAATTAGTTTATTAATAGTATAACTTTAGGGTGTTCATCCATTAAAATAGTCAGGAAATCATTCTCCATGAAAATCACAGGTGTTGCCATGTTATTGCGAGAATCGTTTTGCACAATAAACGTTTTAAAAATATATTTCAAGCATCGTATTAAATTTTATTAATTAACCCTTTATAAGACTATTTTTTCTAATACTGGTATAATAAAATAACTTAGGTATTCAAATTAATTTAAGAAAATAAATTAATTTAGCTTTTGGGATGATATTAACATTTTTTAATTAATTTTATTAATTAATAATTAATTACCAAGTCAAGACACTTCGTTATAGTTTGAGGTAAGAAATTGGAACATCCAGGCTTTTGTTTCATTGAAAAATTTGGCGGGAACTTACGCCAACCATAAAAAATGCATTTAAAAATTGATGAGATTGGCGGGAAATATATTCCCACGGTCTTAGAAAGTGTTAACCAAACTCTGTATTACCCAAAAGGAGGTGTAAGAATTAAGAATTGCTAATGGAATAGTGGAATTATCACTGTTACAATACGTTCAAGTATGTGTTTATTGAAGTAATATTAATTAGTTAAGTAGAATTTCAGTATTTCTAGGAGATTTTACAAAGCATTCGAAAAAAACTAATACTTTTTTCCCTTTTCTATTTCCACATTCCATTTTACACAAATTTAGGATTATAAAATCTTGTATTTTTTCTTTCAAATTGACATTATGAAATAAACTGTTAGTAGGTTTATTTTTTAATATTCCCAGAAGGATTTTTTAAAACTTCACTTGTTCATCGTGTATAAACTTTTAGTTTCTTTTATAAATACAACAAAATTGTAAAAATTATATCGAAACAAAATAACATGAAATTATATATTTTTAAGATTCCTTCTTACTTTTTAAATCAGAAAATAAATATTAAGCTTTTTAGAAGACTTTGTAATTCCCAGAGTGCAGAGGGATTAAATAAAGTTCTTAATAAAAATAAATATTTTTCATAATAAAAGAATTTAAACAAATTCGTTTGTTAACGAAAGTCTTATATTCTTTCACATATCTGCTCCTTTTTATAAAGATTCAAACAAAACGCAGCGAAAATGCTTTTCATATTCTTCAAGTGAAAACCCCATTTTACTCTAAGAAAAGCACTTTCCGATAATTTAGGCGTACTTCGCCGGAAAAATCTTAAAACCCAAAACTGTAACTCATTGTATTTATTTAATCGACTCCAAGAACATTTTTTTCTTCCATTCATTCGAATTTTGGCGTTAATGTTTTCTCTTCTTCTTTATCTTTTGCAGACGATTTTTTATTAATGCATTCTTTTTTGCTTCTCTGTTATTTTGCATTCGTTTCGTTTGTTCATTAGCTACTTTTCAGATCTGTCAGGAGTGTTTTTCCTCAACTCCAGTCATACCTTACCTTGCTATTTTTTTCATCTTATTTTCTTTGTAACCTTTTGCAAGTTTTTTTAAACATTTTTACACGATTCATTTGAGCTGCGTCTTTTTTTTTTACCAGCGTCTATATATTCGAAACTTATCTCGAAAAGTGTATTTATTTCTTTTCTTATCCTTTTATTTCTAACTGAGCCATTTTTTATCGTTGATTTCATTATAAATTTTTTGAATATCTTAGCTTTCTCGGGTACTTCAATGTTTTCACTTTCATGATTCTTTCTGATTTTTTTTAATCTTCGGAAAAGGGAAGATATTGTAAGACGTCTTTATTTACTGCAGATTTTTTTTTAGTTGTACATTTGGCTGGAAGGTTTTTCTCCTTAATTTAGCAAGGATCTCCACCTTATCTGCTTTATAATGTGATTATTCTTCAATCTTCGTTTAAATTTTTACATATGCTTAGTCATAATATTCTCTTTGAAAGAAAAAAATGAGAATTCAATTAGTTTTTACAGTAAATCTCATTAGAATTAATGGTAAAAGAAGAGTTTAATGAAAAATCCTTTATTACTAATATCAATTTATATTGTATACGAATGTACGTGTATAAACTACAATCTGAGTTATATAATAGATCTATATAAAAAATTCGTTCCGTGATTTACACTAGTAACATTCCCCCCTCCTAAAAAATTAATATTTGTTTTTCATCGCATCCTTAGAGGCGTATTCATTTTTTTTCGAATGCGAATTATTTGCACTAGTCTCAGCTTTTATCAGCATTCATATAATTTGAATAAAACTTCTGCTTTTATCAGTATTATCATAATTTCAATTAAATGTCTGCTTTTGTCAGTATTAAAAAAATTATAATTAAATGTCTCGGTATTTCCAAAATGATTCAAATATTTTAATGGTGCCAATCTCGTGATTGACTCGGCAAGCATTGAAATCATTAAAAAGGGAAGTCAGCTTGGAACCGAATGAAAAAATAAAATCCCTATATATACGCCATTTTTAATGACTTCAAGGAACATTTTGAAGAAAAACGAACAACGCTTTTGGTCGTGACTGCGTAAAAAACAAATTTACAGAAAAACAGACAAAGTGCCGAACAGTCGAGTTGAGACAGGACCTCTTTTTGCTCGGTCAATCAGAACATCTCATTTACTTTTGTTAATTAATATCTTCTTTAAAAAAATCACTCAATCCGAAGCAGGGTAGTTTTCCCATAAATTACAAAGCAATTACCCTTTCTTATTATAAACATTTTCATAACTATCATGTTTACATCACAAACTACAATGGAATGAGTATTCTTTTAATCTTCGTTCTTCTCTTATGAAAAATATATTCACTATTGTCTATTGGCAATTTCGTTCGCCAATTACGGTTCAAGACATAATTTCATCCTATAATGTGACAGGTGCACAACAAATTACAAAGCAATTAAATGCCTATTTTTATCAGTCGGAAGGTGAAAATTTCTGAATCAGCATTTTGGATTCAGATATTTTCATGTTGATAGGATGTATGGAATGCTACAAGTGGTGGCTCGTCAGCTCAGAAACATGCTGTACCGCAAATGTTAGATATGTATAGACTGTATAGACTTAAGTTGTAGGAAATTTTGTGTCGATTATGTGGGTATATAAGGATGATATAATAAAAATTGATAGTTTTTGAGTCATAAGCAAAAACTGTGGGAAAATTGTTTCGTGTTTTTTGTCTGTAGCTGAAATTGCAATAAAAAATTTTGGTGGCAAACCTCAGATTCGTAATCAGCACCCAAAAAAACATAAAAGAACAAAAATTTTACCATACTCAATAATTTGATTTAAAAACTACTTAAGGACTTGACAACTGAGAGAAAGCTACTAAAAATCGCAGCTCTAGTTCATCTAATTTCAAAAGGAGAAAGGTTTATTTTCTCTTTAGACTAAGCACTTCGCGTTGCTCAGTGCGCGAATTTTGATCTTTAGGACGGGCGAAACACTATGCATCTCTGGTTTGTTTCTCTTAATTCTTGATTGATTTTCCGTCTTCGTTTTACGTCTTTTATTACTTTTGCCCTTTTTTGTTGATCATTGAACTCTCAAAGTGGAAAAGTAAACCAATTAGAATAAAAAAGAAAATAAGAACTTTTAAAATAATTTCAGGCGGACTGCAGCTCTGCAGTCCTAATGGACGAGCCCACACTGTAAAAAATACCCGTTTTTTTCCCGGACTTTTTCCGTATATTTGACGGTTTAAAGCTGTTTTGTTGCCAAAACGTGTTTTCACCGTTTTCCGCTCCAGCCATAAACGGTTTAAAACCGTCAGTTCAAATTCTATTTTTCGTCATACGGTATTGCTTTCCGTATGATAACTTTTCCTTTTCTTAAATGTAATTTTATTGCATTCATTTCATGTTTTTAAAAGGGTTCCATCTCCGCTATTGTTTACACATGTTGCAGTAACCTGTTGTCACTCATGAAAGCTAACCTTAAAATACGTGTTCTGGCAATAGTTGATTTTTACACCACTAGGTGGCGCCACTAGAGCTAGAGTGACTTTAAAACTCAAATAGATTACTTTTACTTCATTTTATGAAGTCTCCGGTGGTCTAGTGGTTAGAGCCTTTTATTTCTATGAACGCTGTTTCGATCCCCGGCTCGGAGGAGTTAGAAGTTTTGTCACCATCTTGCATTGAAATCGTCCAAGTAAGTTCAATTAAGAATTATATTAATTAAACTAATTGAAATTAATAATTAAGCCTTGATTAATTAATATTCCTAATTGATAATACACATCAGCACATTTCAACTCGAACAGAAGGAGAAAAACAACTCAACTCAGTCGATGACGTCACTTACTTCGATGACTTAATTTTTAAGGAGAAAACTTAATTTCATACGGTAAAAAACCGTTGTGACTACGGATTTACTTCGTAACTTTTACGGTTTTGCACAACCAACCCAGCTGCCAGTTTAAAACCGTAAATTTTACGGGATTTTTTTTTTACAGTGCACTGGATGCCACCTCAGGTTAATTCTCTAACTATACACAATACTGAGAAATGTTTCGGTAATGTCTGCGGTGTATGTTCAACCCAGGGGATTCAATTAACAAATTAAATCAAATCAATATACTGGATGTGGATAGAACGCGTCTACAAATTCTGCGTGGATTGACATAATATTGAATAAATTGCTTGCAAATGCTGCTTAAATAAAAGAATCTACGAAATGAAAAAATTTAATATTTCTATCAAATTGTATTATTCATACATATGATTTTCTTTCGATTCCCATTTAATGATTTTCACAATCAATAATATAATTTTATTTCACAATCAAATGTATAATTTTTAACCACCTCATATCCAAATTCAAACTAAATACTTGATTTTGACGCGTAGTCACAAGGCGTATGGCTTTTTAATGTTTTATTCACTACTGATGCTCAAAAATGTATACAATGTATGTTTTGTCTACGCCCTTTTGAATAATAAGTTTTTGTTGCAAAACGAATTAAAGAATAAATGAAGGAATAATATTCTTTTTCTGCTGCCCACTCAGAAGCTAATATCTCAATCGATGATATTGCTAATTATATACCTTCCAGTTTATATGATAAATTCATTTGAGAAATGTAAATAAATCCATTTTTTAAAATATTATTGTTATCATAAAATGTTTACATCAAGTTTGATAAATGACTTTTGTCTAACTCGAGAAACCAAGGGAATACATTTCGAGATTTCTAAAGGACACACAGAAAGGGCATTGAAAGGTTTACTCAAGAATGCAAGCCTTTAGCAAGTTTGCATTTAACTCTGACGTCAGCCATTACGTCATTCCATTCTGCATATTTACCTAAAAGGCGAGACATACAGTAATGCTGTTAGACTCATCTGAACTATACGAGTTCTGAACTATCTATGCTCTAAGAAAGATTCTAATGTAAACAGTTATTGGTCTCTGCAAAAATGGCATGATATAGTTCTATTTTAAATACTTTCGAAACAAAAAAAAATCATTCTCACAAACGATAATCTTGGCATTTTATTTCTTTTACTCTGCTAAGCAAAGTAAAATGAATAACTTATGATTTCAATAATATTTTAAAACTACAAAAATCGGAATTCACTCACATCTGCATTCAATGACAGGATTGACATTCGTCTGTTTTGGGCCGCTTTTCGCATTAGTTATACTTTGACAGCTATTGTTCTATTTTAAATACTTTTGAAACAAAAAATCATTCTCACAAACGATAATCTTGGCATTTATTTTTATTCCGGTCCGGTGAGGCTGGTTCTTTGATTTGTAGTTCTATAATTTTGTGTATTATTTAATCTAGAGACTAAGTAATTTGTTTTATGTAACGTAATGCATGGAGCAAATTTTGTACTATTAATCTAAAACTTTATTAAACGATTCTTGAGCAAGATTACAGCTTATCTTATAGTCTTTAATGTATCCAAAACTATACGATCAAGCCTGATGAGGTCTCTAGTTAGGTTATTTAATGTTAAGAATATAGATTTTAATTAATGTTGAGACCTCACCGCTTCAATAGTATGGAAATCAATAATAAAATATCTAAATTAAACATTTATCATAAAAGTGAGAAAAATAATACCCTTTTTGCATATCTTGATTACTAATTAAATGCTTCTGATTTTATACAACTAATGCGCACGTAAATAGGCCTTTATTTAGAACTGGAAGATAGGAAGAGGATTTTATCCCATCTGCTTTTCATGAAAAGTTCCCTCCTTAACAGGAGCTGAAAAATAATAATTGAGGGAGAAAATTTGCGAATTTTAGAAAGAGGGAAAACGGCGTATAACTGAAAACTGCGTCGTATAAATGAATGGATTTATCTATCACAATGATTAAGAATGGATCGGGACTGTGATGAAGTGACGTATAAATGTAAATGACATATAAATGAGAAAAGTATGAACAATTATTACTGTATTTCTTATTAGAATTTCCTCTCTTTATTAACGAATTCTGTTTCATTAAATTTGTGTTACATTCATTGTTAAAACATATATTGGACAAAGATGGAACCTTGATAATCTATATTTATAAAAGGCAATGTGTGTCTGTGTGTGTGTGTTTGTCTGCGATGTCCAGACGAATCTATTGCACGTACAGCCATGAAATTTGGCACATGCGTAGTCGTAATGGTGATTAAATGCACCTCGAAGCCGGAATTTTGAAATTTAATCTAGAAATATTTTTATTTAATATTTTGTGTCTTTTTGGGTGATTTTTCGCACTCATTTCTCAATAGCATGGCTCCAAATAATTATACGGAAAAAACAGTTACACCATCGGAAAGAACAAACGATTTCTGTTCTAATGAAGTTTGTTTCGTACGTCTAAAGTAATTTACTGAATTTTGAAAATTTTTTGAAAAATAGTCACTTTTATGGTAATTTTTAATAAAGATTTCTTTAAATTATCGCATCTGACGTTCTATCATCTCTATAATTTAAATTTTTTTTTCAGCTTATAAATGGAACGTTTATGTCGGATTTAAAACAAGAACTGTTAAATTATCTTTTTTCGTTTTTTTAAATTAATTTTTCCCTGATCGGTTCAAACAGTTTTTCCGCTAGAGAAATTTAACAGCGAAATCTTCTCCGGACCATCCCAGAATGCATTGTTGCAACGTGACCTTCTTCGCGGCAGATGACGTCATATGCTTTCGCGACGTCATTACATTCGGTTCATTGTCGAGATGTAAAAGCAAAAATATTACATTTCTGTTTTGATAAATGCCATTATCGCAAAGAAAAATAAGCGGGAAAATCAATAATGTGCATCTTTTGTTCTGATTTTGTTTTCAAAACTTTTTCATGTCATTGTGGGCATTTGCCCCCCTCACACACATACACTTATTTGAAGTCCTGATTCCACGGGCAACGCCGTGCGCGCACTGCTAGTTACATATATATTCGAATTATAATACAGTACAACACCGGCTAAGCAAACTAAAAGGGGGGGGGGGGGTCCCGGGTAACGATTTTTTCGGTTGAGCCATGAATATCTATTATTTTGTATCTAATTACAGTAAGTAATTGTGAAATGTTTTGAGTGTAAAAAGAATTCAAAACTCTCTTTGTAGGCTAGACTTACATATGCTCTAAAGTACAGGTGAAATAATTTAACAAGAGATATTAAAAATTTAAAGTCGTCACTCTTACTGGTATATTGGCAGAAGGTAATTTTACTTTCTTTTTCCTTCCTATTGGATTTGTTAAAAAAAGACTTTATGAAGTTTTCTTATTTAAGGAGGTTCTTCCTTTATTTCAATTATTGGATAAATTCAGGCCACAGAGGGAACATTATTTGACTATTTAGTCATACCCTTGACAGAAAATTTATCCATATTAGAGCTCCGATGGAGAGAGGCACTTTGAAAAAGTTCGCCATTCAAGTTGTCTTCCAATTTTTCCATTTTGTTTATTTTATCTTAATGTGTTTTAATTTTAATTAAATCATGATTATTTTGTTTGATTGTATCTTAATTGGTCAGTTGATTATAGACAATACTGTTAAAGCAATAACTGGATGCTGCTGCGTTGGCGCGCAAAAGGTATATTGTTATCACTATTGTTTACTTTTTCTGTTTTTTCTGTATTTTCTTTTTTGCAATTAAATATCTTTCTTTATCAAAGTTAACTCTCCGTCGGGCACACACTGACAGGCACAGGTAAACAATATCACAATTAATATTGCCAATACCCAGTAATATTAATTTTCTGATTCTAAAATTAATCAATGGACTTCTTGGGGAGGCTTAAATGAAAAAAGTGGGGATATTGTTGTAAATTGTAAAAAGTCTAGCCTTCACGATTATCTCCATGTAGTGCAGTGCCTCTTATTTGGATTCGCGATTTACGCTGCATTTCGGGTAACCCGGGTTTCGTTTAACTCCAGTTCGGTTAATCGGGGTTTTACTGTAAATACAAACACAACACAAAACAATGCTGCGAAAAGCGTCCAAAGCAGATGCAAACAGTCCTGCGTGACTTTGGCAGAAATCTTGGGTGAACTAGCAGCGTGGCACGGCGATGCACGGGCTATCTCGAATAATGAGTCATTCCCTGGCGGAGAGAAGAAGTGAGGTCACGTGATACATGCCCAACATTCTCTTTAAAGAAATAAGAAAACAGCGGTTCAAGCATTCCGTCAGCGTAAACGCGTCAAAATTGATATATTTTTTTTTTAAAAAATCGCTGTTTTGTAAAAAAAAAATATATATATATAGCTTGCCGTGGCGAAATGAATGGTCTATCCGATTCAGGAATTATTTTTTTGTCTGACTTGAGCACGGAGGGAAGGAGATAATCTGTCGTTTCTCGGGATGCATATTTTTTCATATGCCCGCCTCCTGTTTATATAAGCATGAAGCAAGATTCGCTGCATAGATGAAATCTCAAAGCACACAACACCATCCATATTGCATTGTTGAATTGATGAGGGATCCATATTGCACTGTTGTAGCTTTCAATAATGAAAAGGAAACACGCAACTAAATATTTGTTTAAATAATGAAAACGGTGATTGAATTGCACTGCAACAAAGAAAAGTATTGTTGTAAATTAGTTTTTAATTAATATATTTTTTTACTAATTATAATTTCGAAACTTAAATGGTCAAAATGGATTCCTTGAATTATTTACCATCTTTTGGTACTTTTGGCGCGCTTCTCCGTTTAGCGGTTCGTGAGAAGATAGATTCTCATATACATATACATGTAATGACTTAGAAATTTTCCCATATTTAAAATAAATTCTTTTTAACGACAGTTATTTATTAGTTACGAACGAATTATTTCTACTTCAATCCTATGATAAAAAATACTTCTACTCTAACTAGATTCGCAAGAGTCGCAATATTTCTAGAGCCTCAACTTCGGTACTTCCCCTTTTTGGTATTATAAAAACTCTCCGCGTCTGCGTAATTTTCTCTTTTTCGTAATCATGTAACGCTCTAAGCAAGTCACGCCATTTTAGGCTTAATTTATTACTCCTGCCCATGGCTTTAATATTCCCATAATCTTTTAAATGTTTAATCTATTACTGAGTACTCTATAAATAATTTAATTTTCCGTATTTTCGAAATGTAATAAAATGTTTTGGACTTTTAACGACTGCAATCTTCTTAGACTGCCTCTTCATTGGATTAACCAACACTAGTTGAAATGATGTTTCATACATTACATATAATCAAATTTTAACCTTGGAGAAAGTACCTATCCAGAACGTTTTGTTGTATAAGAACGAAAAAAATCGAAAGTTGTGGAACATTTAGAATTGTTAGCATATCATAAAATCGAAGGAAAAATATTGGAGATTTTTAAAATGTATAAAATAGAGCATTTCCCTATTTCGTTTGAGACTCGACAAAATTCGATGCAATTATTCAGTTAATAAATCTAAATAACTTCCCTCTCTCTCTATTCATTCCATTTTTAGATGAAGCAAAAAATAAATTGAAACAAAATCTCATTCAATGAAACGAAATATGTGATATCAAATCATAATATTTCAGAATTGATATTTGCGGTTTTTTTCTCCTTTTGTAGATAGAGACAAAACAATCACTTTGAAAACGATTCCAATGAAAACAAACAATCCATTGAAACAACATCCATGCATGAACTAAAATAATAAAGAGAAGCATGCAAAACAATAACCAAAATGATATCTGCATAAAACAACAAAGGACGACGAATTACTGCACAAAACAAATCCCCTAAGTAGCAAGACCTAATTTTATGTAAATAATCGCAAGTCATATTTCATTATATCGCAAAAGATTTCACTATTCGTCGTTTTCGGAGCAATTTTGTTTGTGAGAAGATCAAAAAACAATCACAAAACATTACATTTCAATAACTTGGAGAATCGCGTTTCCCTTTAGAGCTACAGCATTATCATTGATCTTAAGTACAAAAATAAACATTCTGATAACAAGCGTTTAATAAAATTTTATTCGGAAAAGTGAAACCAGGGAACATATTATTGGGCTTTAGGAAAAGTAAAAAGAAAGGTAGAAAATTCTGGAATTCAGTGTTCTCTCTAATGTTATTTAAATAAAATTTCCGATAGAAATCGAGTTTGGGGGCCGGAGTGACTTTGGATTGGTGTACTTTTTCTATAAAGATAAAAACTGGAAATTTTTTTCAAGTTTGGCTTTTTCAGTGACAATTATATTCCAGTATTTTTGATCGAATTATATAAACATAATTCAATATTTTAAAAAGATCAAGCCTTCCGAAGATAAATGAGATAAAATAATTCCTCTGTTTTCTTCATTTAAAAAAGATAATCATAATTCTAATTTCTGCCAGTATTTTTCTATTGTAAATTTCAACTGTAAAACTGAAGTGAGAATATTTATTTTTAAGGGGTAATTCACGGAAAAACTCAGAGTTCGTTTAGCAAAATTTCAAAATGGTTTTTGTTATATTAAATTTTTTATAGTGGTTGCTTCATCTGCATGATGGAAAATGATTGTGTATTTAAACACAATTTATTTATTTGAATACAATGAGTTTCTATATTATGTATAACTGAACTCTGCATAGAAAACGGAAGTTTCTTTAAATACATGTAACTTTTCTTTAATCCTAAAACGCGTAGGAATATACTATTTTACAACATTTGCTTTTGATGATATAGTCGTAATTTTCTACGTACTGTCTGCTTAAGACAGTGACCATATTGAATATACTTTAAATACCTCCTGAACTATATCCTTTCTTTTATTGCATTAATTTTATAAATTTAATCAAGTAGAGATAACTACTTTCCAAAATAACTATAGATATTAGATCCAGCTTCCATATGAGTAAAAACTGGCTTGGATTAAAAGTAGTAACTACTTATAGTAAAATGAAATATCATCATATATTAATAATGTAAAGTATATATTCCTCACTAATATCTGATTTTTAAAGTTTTGTGAAGTTAATATTTTATTTATATATATTATAGAATTTCATCATCATTCCTGTTGAATCTCTACTAATGACGAAGGAGAATGTGTGTGTGTGTGTTGGTCCTCTACAGGGCAAACCGCTGAACCATAGCTACAAAATTTGGCACAAACATACTTTGAAGGGTGGGAATGTGCACCTCGAAGCCCTTTCTTTGAAATTTTAATTAGAATTTTTATTAATTAAAAATTAAGCAAAATGTTGGCGTTTTTCCTTAATAACGTCCGAAAATATTACAGCACAAAAATTATTTTTACACTGTCTAAAAGTGTAAACAATTACTTTTCCAATGATATCAATTAAGTTACAGTACAATGTTTTCTCGAATTTTAATGAAATTTTTAATAGATTTTTGTCATAATTTACAATACTTTTCATTGTTGCAACGCAACTCAAACCGTTTTCATTGTTCAAACAAATATTTAAATGAATATTTCTCTTTCATTGTTGTAATCTGAGATAATATCCTAATACATTTTGCTTCTATATTTTGTTTCAGCATAATTTTTTTTGAAATCTGCAAATCAAACTCTACGAGATATTTGCTTTGCTTACTTTAAGATATATATCCAGTAAGCTCAATGGTTATAGCTGCTATGTTTTCATTCTTTTCTCGGCATGTTTTATTCCATCTAACATGCCACTGACCATAAAATGTGACGCGTCATTTTAATGTTGAAATCAAATGCATAATTTACAAGAGGAATAAGAAAGTGAAGATAATGCCGACAACATGGAATTAGAGGTTCCATAACATGGTCAGTTATTTGACTCCATTAGGAACATTTATGTCGACAATGAACATAAGAGGTTCAAGGTCACTAATAGAACATGGGTAAAATATCTACCACATTCTGAAGTTTAAAATTACGTTGAGGGTAGAATATCCGAAGGAGGCTAGTTATAAAATATGATCTTTTCAAAAATAATTTAAATTCTATTTCAAAAATGTTGAAGATCCATTAATTCAATAGATATCATGTAAATCATACTTTGTTTCCTGCATATAAGAATAAAATCTTCATACTGTAATATTTGGGAATATAACACTAATCGCTTAACTTCTTCGACATTTGTATAGTTACTGTATCAAAAATGTATCCTAAAGTAACGTCTTAATAATATTTCAAAAGGAGGGCAAACACAAAATCGATCGATTTATAACTGTATAATTAATTAAGAGCATAAATCGTTGCTTGAAATGTATTTCAAGAGCCATTTAATTCATTTAATATTAATCATTCTTTAATTTTAAATAAAGGTCAAATCCCAATATATTTCGAGGAAACGGTAAGCCTTGTATGCAACGTTTCTTTCAAAATAAGTCTTTGTGGAATGTACGCAATTTTAACCGGGATTATGAAAAATAGTCCTCCTTTTAATTCAAATAAGGCATCCACTTAGTAGTTCGCTTGAAATGCAATCCACAGGTTAATTAACGTAGTTGTGTGCTTAATAATCATAATGATAGTTAAATATTTGTTGTGGAAAAGAGGAGTCATGTTTTATTCTTTTAATTGCGTCTAAATTCATACTCTGCTTGCTACACTCATTATTATGCGCCTTCAAGCAATAATTTTGTTTGCTAGTGCCGGTCCATTATAATGCAGGGTACCTTTTTTATGATTAAACAACATCTAGAGACTGATATAATTGCATTCGTTCTAAAGTTTCAAGCATCTGCGTATAAATTCCGATGAATATGTTCATATTTATTGTGTGTGTTTAAGTTTTAATATACTATCGTAATTGTAATGTAAATACATAAAGTACCTACAGCAGATATTTAAATATGTTTCATTCTGCATTGCCAAATAGAATGTCATAAATTCATACTTAAGACCTTTGTTTGCGTTTTCAAATTTCTGCAGCAGATATTTTATGTGTTTCGAAATTTATCATAAAGTACTGGAATGATTTTGGTTTAGAATTTATGACTTTGCGGTAAAAAATTCAGAATAAAATATATTTAATGTTATTCGGATTATCAGGAGAGGCAATATATGAAGGTCTTCGACCATAAAATTTACATTTTGAGTTAGTGCCAACAAATTATTATTTAATCATGTTTAGAATATGACAAATGAATGCTGAAAACGATGTTTACAAATTCAAGAATTCTTTAAAGCAAACAGAATTATTCTAATCGCTTTGAACATATTCCAAAACAAATTATTTTTTTTATTGTTATTATTTTTGAGTCCATAGTTTTTTTTTTTGTAAAAATAAACTAACTCCAATTATTTTCGTTTAGTTTAAACGACAAATATTTAGAATTAGATTTTATTTATGTAACTGGGTTATATATTACTTTGGTTTGAAAATAAATTCTTTCTTTCATTATCATATATATTAAAAAGAAGAATTTGAAACCAGTGTTTATTCAATGAAAAGAAAATTTTAGATTTATTAGTTTAATTTCGATAGCATATAAGTCGTTCAAAACTATAAAAATGTGGACTTGCATAAGGGAATTATATAAGATTCCTAAAAGCGATTTTTTTATAATTTAGACGTAGAAGGAAAACAAACATTTCCATAAAAGATAAAAGGGATTTTAATGTTTAAATGGATTTTAAAAATATGTGATAATACAACACAATCCTATGAAGGATAATGTTTTTTTTTTATAATCTCAAATGATTTTCCAGACATCTTTCGCCATTTTTATTTCTAGAACTAAAACTCAGATATAAAAGTAAGAGCCTTCTAATATAAATCAACTGTTTGGAATGAATATACAAACACAAATATTTTTTAATAAGTTGTGTAATGAAAAGCTTGTATAGAAATAAAATATACTTATATAAAAGGAAAATTTGAAAGCACATGTATTGTCTTTTATATATAAAATTAATTACTTTAATTTTTTTTATTTATATCGTAATAAACAAACATTTCATCGTTAGTTTAAAAAATCCTTAAAAATTGTTATGAGTTTTGGAAAGTTATTTCTCTTTTATTATTTACTAGCTGTTATGCCAGGCGTTGCTCGGGATTAAAATAATTTCCTGTTTAATATTTTCGATGCTAAAAACTACTTTTGTATAGAAAATTACAATACCCAAAATTCCTTTATCTTCTGAAACGTTTTATAATTAAAATGAGAATATAAATTGAACCAGACGATTTTTAAAAACCGCCGATAGCTAATTTTCTCCATACGTTATTAATATTTGTTGCATAGGTTATTCAAATATTGTTCATAAATCTTGCAGCATAAGAAAGATTTTAACGGATGTTTTGGAACAATTAATTACATAGTAAATTTTAAATTAAGAAAATGTGTTGAAATAAATATGAATAAAAAAATAATAAAATCAATCTTCATCCAGAAATCTTCTAATCTAAGAAACACTTCTTCTTATGTATTCTTGTTCTTCACCAATAAAAAAAAGTGTTACAAATTGTAAATTTTATACACAATTTAATTTTTGAAAACTTTTTTAAGTGAGGGAAAGAATTCAACGGAAATGGAACTTTTGTCATGAGAAGATAATTTTTTTAACTATAAATATGTGTAAAAATAGTTTTTGTGACATAATACATATTTTCGAAAAATATTACGGAAAATGCCATATATTGCTTAATTTTCAATTAACTGAAATTTTAATTATATTAGGGCTTTTAAAAGTTGACGATGATCTCTCTCTCATCTTATATGATATATATGCATAAAAATAAGCAAAAATTTCAGAAATAAAGTTAAATTAGTTCAAAGTCTAACCGTTGCCTAGCAACGGAGTAGTTATAAATTTGCGTTATTTCAAAATCGTCTGCAAGTAATTAATAATTTAATAAATTTTGAAAAATTACTAAAAATTGAAGAAAAAATGCCATGGACATAAAATTGGTATCATTGATAAGGTAAAAATTTGAACTTTAATATTGTACAGAAATAATTTCTGAGGGAAAATTTACTCTGAAGTTACTGCGAAAAAATGGTTTGGGTTAATTTTTAATTAACTAGCTTTTTAATTAACATTTGCACTTTGAAAGTTGACAGTAATCTTCCCGTTGTCTAAATTAATAAGTGTGCACATTTTGTTTGAAATCAGTGCCGTGGTTTAGGAGGAGATGTGGAACATACATACAAACATACACACAAACATACATACTTACCTACAATGACTTTTATTTATATTAAGATTTTCTTTTCAGATTATTTCATATTTAAACGAAATATACACTGGTATCATTTTATCACAATGTATTTTGCCTTCATTTAAACTTTTCTTCTAATCTATTTATCCTAGAGATATAATAAATTTATAAATTCATTCATTAAACTCAATTTAAAAAGCTAACGTATAATTTGAATAACAGTTGATGTTCTTTTGATGAATTTAAAAATTCTGTGTCGATAATGTCTCTGACAACTTTACAGAGTACGACCCAAGAATAATACGATTCTCAATAATTTTTAATATTTTTAGAATCTGTTTCAAAGATGTGATTAGTGTAAGATAATGCGTATATATTTTTATGACGTATCCTGCGCTCTGCACCGTCAGCCAATGAAATTGCAACAAAGCATGTCGGGAAGGCTCCGAAGAAACCTCCGGGAGAGTATGCTCCCTAGAGAAAAATATCTTTCACCTGCCAGAAAAAAATTAATTAAAAATGGAAAAAGCTACTTTAACCGTTCTTGTTTTAAATCCAACAGAACCGTTCCAGTTATAAGCTGAAAAATATTGAAAATAATAGTGTTATTAGAACGTCGGATGCAGCAAATTTAAAAACAAAAATAAAATTTCGAATCCAAAACTGACTGATTTCTCAAAATTCTGTAAATTACGGTTGAAGCTCAAAACAAACTTCATTTGAACGACATTTTGTTCTATCCGATGGTGCATTGATTGTTTTTTAACAATCATTAGAAAAGATACTATAGCCGTAAACGTGCCAAAACAACACAAAACACTAAGTAAAACATTTTCTAGATTTAATTTTAAAATTCGGGCTTCGATGTGCATTGAGTCACCATTACGACTACCTGTGTGCCAAATTGCATGGCTGTAAGTGCTATAGATTCGTCTGGACATCGCACGACACACGCACACACACAACCATTGCCTTTTATAAGTATAGAGTAAAAAACAGCATTTTAACAAGTGAATTACAACATTTATTGAATGCATGGATTGTGAAAGCTATCCAATTACATGGTCTCAAACGTTTACTGTCAGAATATCGGGAAAGGTTTCTGTTGGTATTTTGATCATTATAATCCTATTTTTAGCATAATAGGAACATATATACGTTTAAATATAAAGTGAACATTTTGAATATTTATGTATTTTACTTTTTAAGAAAACGATACACGAATTTTACCTTTTTAAGGGCATTGGCTGGCCTTAAATAAACTTCAAAGTCGAATTTTTTCATATTTATTTCTTTTTGCTTTGATAATACAAGAGCTACTGCGTCATCCAATTAGCCGACATTTTTAAGACTCATGACAGCATTATAAAAAATGACTTCAACAAAGGGGAGAGTTCAGAGCAATAGCGGACCAAGTCCATATTTTCCGGATTTTGTACTGACTCTGCTATGGTAGTAGCGAAATGTTATATTTTCCCGTGTAATAATGATTCAAGTCCATTCTTCAATTTGTATTCTCCGTTTTCAGATACGGCAACCCTCCGCGCTTTTGCGCATGCGCCAGTGGACTTTAAATTCACGAAAATAGGGGTGGCATGAAAGATGGAGGAGGAGATATTTATTTTTTAAACGGAATAGTCGATTAAATCAATTATTTCGAGTTAAAACAGAATGGTACGATTCAAAACTACAATGAATAACAATATCAGAAGCGAATGAATAAAAGAAAATCTCGTTTGATTAAAGAAATCTTCTTACTGAATGCGTATCACCCCTCTGCAAAATTAAAATAGACCAAAAGTGAGTCGCGGCTTTCTGAAACGAACAGTTTCCAATAAGAAACATTTTGAAGTCAACTGTTATTTTAACCTTTTCCGGCGCAGTGGTTGCAAAAGAGGACACCAACTTTAAAATTTTCTAAAAAAAATCCATTTCCACTTTGAAACCCGAAAAATTGCAGAAAAAGGCAGCTGATAGTTCTCCTTTTAGAATGTAGATGGCAGCACAGTGAAATTTCTCTTTCATTTCCGAAAAATTATAGATTTAAAATGCCCAAATTTCTTGACTCAGAGATAGGAATATTTTTGAGTTCTTGACCTTTACAATTTTAGCAAATTTACTCGACAATTTTCCTTCAATATTTTAGAAATTTCATGATTGTGTGTAAAATTTAACATTATTTTTTGAGCGTATCAAGATGGCTGTGTCCAAAGGGGTCCTCATATGAGGGGTTGAGGGTCCCAAAGAGGGACAACGAAACGACCCCTCCACAGGAATAGGTGTTTTTTTTTGTATATTCTATGTCTAAACAATAAACTAAGCCCATTCATGATGTTTTTTCATCGTATTTAAGAAAAATTAATGCCTTGCGCCGGAAAGGGAATGGAGCTAATCAACTTTGAGGTCTGTGTAAGCAACGCCAAGATTTGGCAATCCTACGCCGCCAAATATTACTGTAACCCTGTTCCTCCTCGGAGCGGAAGACGCCATGTTTGGGGAAATGAGATGAGTTTTGGCAGTCGTCGAGTGTAGACGTAGGTAAGAACGAGAAGTTTTGTTAACGCTGGCCAAATGGGCTTAGCGAGTGGCGGGTTAGAGTTTAGCCAGTAGGTATCTTTTTGAAATTTCAATGTAATTTGATATTGGATTCACAGCTCAAATGTGACTGAACTGGTGAGCCGTTTGTATTTTGCATCATCTTGTATATAGAATTCATCATTTTTGTATGTATCATTGTCCGTATCCCATAGAAGAAGTAAATAAATACCTGGGATTAAAACCTCTTTAGTCTTTTATTTGTCTCCATCCCTCACATTAAAGAAATCCTACGTCAGGATCGTTTACAGTCTCTTTTCGCAGAGAGGAATTTCATGTATTTGAGTCACTTTAACTCTAGACCCTCCATTTACTTCTCATTGCAAAAGATTTTAATTTTTTTACAGATTTTAATTTCCCCCCAACTTGTCTCT
>BGPR01000842.1:284741-326794 GCA_013235015.1 Araneus ventricosus | reverse complement strand
GTGTAACCTTTGCCACTAGAAATTGCCAAACCAGAAATATTCTGAAATCAAAGTCATTGAAAAAGACAAGCTATTTATTATTGTTTATATTATTTCTTCTTCAGGATTTTAGAACGAAATCTCTAAGTTAAGAAATTAATCTTACAAAGCTTAAGCTTACTAGACAGTTACCCCACGGATTTAATCCTTTTAGGTTATTTGCCCCTTTTTTCTGTCCCAGTCTAATAAATAATATAAATAATGAAATAATAATATAAATAATTATTTTTATTTAATAGTTTCAATGTATCTATTTTCTTTCGTTTTATAATTAGGGTATCTAGGTAATCGCCTACTTTATTCTAGGGTATCTAGTTAATCACTACTTTCTGATATTCTTATTATCGTTAATTTCATCATCAGGTATGTAAGGTGGGAGCAGGGCCGGACGAGCACTCCGTTAGTCCGTGCCCCGGCACGGAGTAAAAAATAATCGAGGGGCGCAAAATTGCCAAAACAAAATGAGAAAAAAATAGCAACTGAGTTTCTGAATTAATTAGAAAAAATTCTAAAAAGCAGCCAAAAATTTTAAAAATTCAATGAAACAATCTAATTTCATGTAATAATGACCACACACACAATGTCACAGTAATCTATAAAAGGCAAATGTCTGTGTATCTGTGTGCGGCACAGCGCATAGACCGCTACACCTACAAGCACGAAGGTGGCCCAAGATAAGAGCCGAAACACGTGGGAGCGATTTTTTTCGAAGTAGATTTTTCTTCATTCAATATTTTATCTTTTTTCCAGCGAAGTTCCGTACTAAAATTGTTGAAATTCCGTAAGTTGAACAGATACAGAAACGTATTTTATACCATTTGAATGAAACGACATTTAATACCCTCCATAACGAGACCAATTTCAAATCTTTACGATAATTTGACCGATACCGGTAATTAAATAAACTAAGGTCTCTTTTTCGGACGAAACGCTATTTTCTCGTCACGTTTTTCTGTAAATCTCGGTAAAAACTTTACTACTTGTTTACAAAAACGAAATTTTTTCAGAAAATACCCTGAAGAGCTGGCTGTCAAATGAAAGAAGAATTATTCAAATTCGACGAGAAGTTCATTTAAAAAAATGATTACATTGCAGTTCCATAGGGGCCCTTTTTATTTTTTATTTTTGCTCGCAGCGATTCAAAGGCTAAATCCGACCCTGGTGGAGCTGCTAAGCGAGTGGTTTACTGTTTTGGTTCTTGCTCGTGAGAGTTAACTACGTCATTAGTTCGCCATTACATTTTCGGTTTATGATGTGTTATTGACAATTTGATTGCTTTTAGTGGATTTTAAGATTTCGGACCGGTTTCTTCACCAGTTGATGATTTAAGATTACTATTATCTCAATAGAAAAAAAATATTTTAGTACACATTCCAGTAGGCGGATTGTTATTTTTTCGCGTATTAAAGATAGTTTGTTTATGGTACAAAGAACAAAAAAAAACGTCATTCTCAGTAATTCTGAGACGTTTCATTAAGAATATAATATATTCCATCATTTGATACAGCAGTCTTTAAGAGGTACTTATTTCTCTGCGTTAACAAACACAACTAACTCTCAATCAATTTCAATGTATCACCATCCTCAAAAAAGCACATTTTAAACGTACAAGGGAAAATCGGAAATAGCTTTATTTAACATAACATTGTTACTGAGGAACGTGCCTTCAGCGGCAAAAAATATTGCATTACTAAAACATGACAATTTTATTTGAAAACACTTAAAATTCTTATCCTTTCTTTCTTTATAGCAAAATAGCAACAAGGAACTTAAAACTACTAAGATTTTCTATTTTTGATGAATTATTAATGATAGAAACAATTTTTGCAATGTAAAATTAAGGCTCTTGATATCAAAAATTACATATTTAAAGAAGAAACCAAACAAGACTATATTCTTGCAGTTCAGATTTAAGATATTCGGATTTTCTGGAGTTACAGCTAAGCGTGAATTAATCTGAAACTGATTAAATTTAAAAAAAAAACATAAGATTAAATTAGAAATGGGATGCATTTTTCATACATTTCGCATTCTAAAAGAACACATAAACTTTCTGAAAATATGTATTTGCATACAAAAATATTCTTTAGAGAAAAAAAGGGGAGATGCTAAACACAATAAACAGCAAAAAACCTGCTATCTTTTTTGAAAACTCGTATGCTTAACATTTTATTAAACTGTGAAATTAAAAAAATATTCTAGATAACTCTGTTATTGAATAATACATCTGTTGAAATTTTTAATTGCATTTTTAACTGACTAAAAAAATCATGGTATTCTTACTATCTTGCGTTCTTAAATGTAAAAAAACCAATCCCCTTCTTTTGTTTCGTAAAAAAATAACACCAAACGAACGAGCTGAGATTCAATTCTAAAAAGAAATCGATAGAATTGAAAGAAAAAAAAGTTAGAAAAAATGGTGACATGAAGACCGACGCCAAGCCCATAATTCATTTATCAAAAAATAAAGGTAATGTTCGTTTCCTTTATTTGTTCCCTTCTTATCCAGATAAAATATTCCAGAACCATCATAAGGTAAAAAATAAAAGAAAGATATTCTTAGAGTTCTAAGATTTTTGTTCCACCATCTGTCGAATCCTTGCAAGACTTACATTTTTTTGTACCATTCCATTTCTTATCGTTCGATTTCTTTCAAAATGGTTATTTTTCTTTCATTAGAAAAACAGCAACTTAACCGCAGCCTCTTAATTCCGATTCCACCCTTTTTACCCGCGACACAAACGATAAAAAGAATAATAATAACAATAATAAAAAAGAACAACCTCGCAACGTAATGTTCGAAGCGCAGATGGCAAAACAAAATGGCGACTGTTTTCCATTTAGAAGGAAAACTGCAAACTATAGAGAAGTGTTTTCTTTTATACTTCGTTCTTTATACATTATATATATACACACACATACATTTTTTCGTTTCTTTCTATCTTTTTCTTTATACTGTTCTTGCGCTTAGTGTTTCTAAGCAACTACATTCTGCAAAAATAGTGCTCCGAAAACTTTTTATACAGAGCAGCTGTTAGGGCTCATATTTGCTCTTTTAGCCAGCTTCGCGCTTTACTTTTCTTATACATTGTTTTCACGGGTAAATAACCAAGCAAAAAAATACATAAATGACGAAATTTCTCGCCATTTTGCCTGTCCAGGAGTAAGAAAAAAAAGCAATCGGGCGACAAAATATTGGGGTAGAACTTTTGCGAGATAACGTCTTGGAAGCATTGGATTTCGCCAACCTTTCTCAAATCACCCCTTCCCTTTATTTTTGCGCCTCGAGTTCCTTTCCAGCACTATTTCTTTTCGATAAAATGGATAAAAACAATACCGATAAAGAAAGGAAGGATCCAAATTATTGAAGTAGTAGATTTGGAGGAATTCCACTTTAGATGCACTGTCGATACGATGCTTTCTTTTATCCTTTCCTTTTTTTCCACGTATCAAATGCACGTTCACACTATTTTTCAAGTTTAGTGAAAGATAGACAAGATATTCCAAGAACTTGTCACTGTATTTCTTTCCCTGCTCTTTATTGTTTCCAAGCAACATGTTCTTTTTTTGCAGTATCACCTTATAGTGCAATTGCAAGTGAAATAATTTAACAAAAGATATTAAAAATTAAACTTTGCATTTAATAGAACGGCGCAAAATTGCAGCACTTCCAATAAAATACGAAAGAAAAATATTAAATTACAAAAAAGAAAATACAGAAGAAACGGAAGAAGTAAATAATAGTGATAATATACCTTTTGCGCGCGACGCAACAGCATCCAGTAATTGCTTCAACAATATTGTCTATAATCAACTAATCAATTACGATAGAAACAAACTACAAAAATCAGGCTTCAATAAAAATTATAATACATTAAGAATAAACAAAAAAAAATGGAAAAAATGGAACAGAACTCGAATGGCGAACTTTTTCAAAGTGCCACCCGCCATCGGAGTTCTAAGTTCCATTCGAGTTCTCTCCCATTTTTTTCCATTTTTTTTGTTTCATCTTAAGGGGATATACGACTCTTAAACTTCGAAAAAATTGTAGGAAACTGTCAAATTCGATACATTATATCTCTGAAACAATGCAATTCACAAACTCGCTTTTTTTCTAGAAAAATATATGTTCTTTCTCTTATAGTACAAACATTTTCAAAGCTTCATTTCGATATGTATTTATTTGAGAGAGTAATAAATATGGGTATAATTTTTGGGAGAAAAAAAGAGATAGTAACCTTGCGCGTATGATTACGGATAAAATATTTATCTAAACACAATATTTTGTGTATCGAAGTAATACGAACAGTTTGTTTAAGAAACTGAACCACAAATTATTAACATTTAAATTTCATTTGTATTTATATACCAGTTTAAAATAAAAATGTTAAAAATAGTTAAAATTTCAACTTTTCTTATCCCCCCCAAAAGACTTCTTTGGAGAAATATATACAAAAATGTAGTTAAATTTGTAGAACATAGTAAAATACATATTCGAACAAAATGTTATGTAAATATATTCAATAGTTCTTGAGATATCGTGCGCGCAATATAAGAAAAACACATTTTGAGATATAGCGCTTTAAAGATATGGCCATATTCAATGTTTACGTTGAAGAGCTGATACATTTTCCTTCATAACTTTCATAATTATGGGAATTTTTTAACGCGGATTGTTTTAAATTGTTCAGAAAGACAGGGAAAGGTTCAACAGTCGTATGTCCCCTTAATGTATTTTTTTTTTTGAAGCCTGATTTTTTAGTTTGTTTTTATCTTAATTGATTAGTTGATTATTGACAACAATGTTGAAGCAATTACTGGATGCTGTTGTGTTGCGCGCAAAAGGTATGTTGTTATTACTGTTATTTATTTCTTCCGTTTCTTCATTTTCTTTTTTTGTAATATATTACAATAGTGGACTGTCTATAAGATATATTTTCCTGACTACACAGATGCTGTGTGACTTGCGATACATATTCGTGAGTTTGTATTAAATAATATCATATTAGATGACGATAGGGATTTGCTCGGAAACAAAAAAATATAATGACTAATTTTCATCGAAATGAATTCATTTGACAAAATATATATCACAAATTATTTACTGATATATACTTTATTTTCTACATCGTTTCCGCTCATTGTACGAAACACTTCTCTTCATGTCGGGATACAATATTCTGTATTCCAGAGTCAAAGAATTCTACCGCATCTTTAATCAGCAATACCAAATTTCATCTTCTTTTAAAAATAGAGTTGTCTGGTAATCTCTCATGCAATTATCTCATTGTGAGACCCCAATTTTTTTCTCAGTTCTGTGAAGATGTTCATCAAAAAACACACATGGTCTACCACAACTGTATTCATATTGAATATCGGCCCTATTCCCAAAGAATTCACGTCACCATTTCATTCCATTTTGTCGATTCATAATGCTTCCATCAATTCGGGACAATTTCTATGCGAACAGCCATTGTAAAGGCGTTCTACTCCAAACATATTTAGAACAGGGTAGACTTACAACATCGAGGGGAAAGCTAAGAAGTCAAGGTTAAATTCAGCATTCCCACCAAGAGAACCGAAACATTACTTTTTCGACTATAACAGAGGTTTCCACCTGTGGTACGCGTATCTCTGGGTCCATTTGGGGTTACGCGAAATCAAAGTTATTAATGTCGGAAACAAGAAATAGTAACTGAATTAAAAAGGTAGAGAATTTAGCTGCTCCAAGTGAATAGTTGCTATTTAATGACCATAACACTTGAATAGCTGATTATTACGAAGTGTAATTTTTAGCTATGCAAATAAGTTAGATAAAATAATTACAGTACTGGTTTCATTTTCTTTGGCGTTGAACTAATACTATTGTGAAAAAGGGAATAAAATGTTAAATCAAAAATAAGTTCTGCAAATATTATTAAGTCGAGCAATTTCACTTTTAAGCTAACTTTAACATTATTGATGAAACTTCGTTGTAAAGACGGGTGATTCTGGGGGTGGGGGAGTTTGTTATGATAGTAGGGGTACGCGAAAACAAAAAGAATAATCAAAGGGTACACGAGGGAAAAAAGATTGGGAACCTCTGGCCTATCTGCATAGTAATTTTACTATTGAAAAGTAAAATACTATGCATATATACAAATTTGCACTATGCATATAACAAAAGTTCATATTTAAGGTTTATCATAAACCTGAAACCAGATATCCCAGAATGAACAATATTCAAACTCTTACTGCTCATTTGCTAAGCAGGCAGGTTGTCGGATCATTGTGTATAACCATTCGCCTGTTGCCTTTTTTCTGGTTGAGATGTCATCGCATTTCTCTTTCTCATTGCAATATGGTCTAACATAATGTGCGATATCTATGCATCAGCAAACATATCCTTTAACATTGTTTCGAAGTCGTTTCTTCGGTTGAGGAACTCATTTCCATCAACAAATGCACAACATTGAATTTCCCAATTTAAGGTATCCGACTGCTTTAAAATCGTCATTTTTGATGAAATTACCAAAAAACTTTTTAAGACTTAATTTTGTAGCCTGTTTAACCAGCTTTCTAAAACTGTCTCACTTTTTACTCTACGTGAATTACAAATGGAGTTACAGCTGTTTTATTACCGAACTGTAAGCATTATCTTATGCTGCATGAAAACTTTAAATGCGATTTCTGAGAAATGATATTTTTGAGGGAAACTGTCGACCGTAACAATGATTTCTCAAAAAGTTATTCAAGTATTGATGTGAAATTTTCCGACATTGTTTTTTGTAATATGCTTGATGTTTTCCTCTAAAAAATAAGGTCAATTTTAAAATCAAGTATTATTTATAAGTGCTTAAATATAAACAAAAAGCATTTTTTATGAAAAATTACCAGTTTAGTAACTATGTTCAGCTATATCTCAAAACTATTTTGAAGTACAATAAATATTTTAGAGCATAACACAGATAACTGTCATAAAAATATACTCCTACAAGGATTTATGTATATTTAGAATATGATTTTGTCTATGGCTGTTAGCGTAAGGCAAATATTTTAGTCATTTTTCTTCAAATTTCTCAGTTTTTTTAAAAAAGTATTATTTTGAAAGCCTAATTTTACAATATTTTCATAGTTTTAAAACATATGCAGCTGAAAAATAACATTAAAAATATATAAAAGTTATTTTTCAAAAAAATGTCTCCGAACACAGTCGGATACCTTAATTTCGAATATCAAATGATTTTGGTATTCTGGCTTAGTATTTGCATTAGTTGCTGTAATGTTCACATGGCTTCTTCGAAACGGTTTCCAACAAATGTATAAAAAGTTATTTAAAAACTTGTTTCAGATTTGTGAAGAAGGAATTTTGTACTCCATTTTTCACTCCCTTCCTGATGTGCTAGATGATTGAAATTTTATACAATTGTGTAAAATTGATGACAATACACTATTTCAATATTTTTAAAACTTAATTATCAATTAATCATTAACTAATTTGAATTTTGATTCTCATCATTGGCATAATCTGGAAATGAGTTTGAGAAACAATATATTGCCTTAATTTATTAAATTAGCAAACTCAGATAAAAGAGCTAAAATTGCTTCCTCTTTGACTTCAAATTTCATTTTGAACTCGAAATTGTAACGAAAAAAGATAATTTAATTAAAAAGACTATTCAGAATTAAATGGAAATGTACGTGAAATTTCGTAGACATCAGAACTCTGTAACACTATATTTTATTATCATCATTTACGCTTTAAACTACGATTCTCCCAAGTCTAATGGTAAGATGAAGGATTGGTAACCAAAAGGTATTGGTTTCAAAGCTCGTAGGAAGTAGAGGTCTTCAAAAAATAACAAGTTATTATCCAGAAGATTAGGAATTAAGTGATCTTTATTTTTCCATGCTTCTAAAATGTATTTTCAAAATATTCAGTATAGTAAAATACTTTTAAATATGTATAATATTATAGAGTATTATATGACATTATCCAATATTATGGAAGAAAACATTTAACAATATTGAAAAAGTCTTACGTTTTACACTGTTTCAATATTGGGAAAAATATTGCATAATATTATTTTTGCGAAATTTTTGATATTAGACAATATTATGTGCTACTTGGGTACATGTAAAAATTATTAAAAATGAGAATATAAACAAAATAAAATAATTTCTGTTGTTTACAACATTTCATCCTCTTATTTAATAATTTCAGTTAAATAAAAGGGCGCTTTTTAAATTGATTTTTATTTATTTCCTTATATTGTAGAAATTAATGTTAAGGACTTTATGGATTGAATTTTTTTTTCTGGATTTAGTTAAATAGACGAATATAAAGGATAATAGAAGAATTTGGAATAAAAGTAAATCTCCAAAATAATATGTATTCCCTGTATTAACAATAAAATATGTTTTTAAAAAATACTTGATGAATAAGTATCTACATCACAAGAAACGATTAGCTTCATTTAGTGAAAATTTCAATTAAGCAAAGAATGATAATATATATATATATATATATATATATATAAAGTAAAATTTAAAAGCTATACGCATAGAGAATTAATTAAAATTGTCGAACTTTTGAAGGCACAAAAACTATTTAATTTGTTTTGAGTTTTTTTCAGTAAATCTCATGATCATCGTCTCTGTAATACTTCAGGTCCCAGAATGCTCATAGTCTCGAAGTCAGACAATGACTCCACAAAAATGGCGAAATTAAGAATTCCGCAAACGATATTTCTTTTTTCAATATTTCTTTCTATTTGCGTCAAGTTTGCTCAATTCGAATAAATTACGGAAAAAGATTACTAAATATATTTGTGCCAAAGAACGCGAGCGTGTTTTAAGTTTTATTTTCTGTTGATTAAATAGAAAAAAATAAAACTCTGCGAACTCATTTTTTTTAAAAAAAGCTCACAGACATTATCCGCTAAATTCTAATTTTTTCTCTTTTGATTTGTGGAATAGCCACTTTGAAATTCAAGTCTTGTGATGAGAAATATATTAATAAAAAAGTATTTCCATATGATGATATAGCAAATGGCTTAAAATAATTAAATCGCTCTGGAATATAATTAACGACTTGGCGTTCGTGACTTGTGCATGGAATATTGAGATCCGTTGATTTGGTAGAATGGTCTTTAATCGGTTGGAAATGAAAACTAAAAATAAAAACAGCAACGCTGCATTAAAAAAGGAAGGGAAGACATTATTAACTGAACGATTTTTTCTGAAGAATAAAGATATGTTTCAACGTATCAAATATTTAACCTTTGTACACTTGGATACATTTCTTTGTTTAAACGAAATTTGAAACGGATGAATTCATGATTTGCATCAAAGGCTTCAACAAAACTATTGCCATTTCAATAAATTCTGAGTTATAATTAAAAAAGTTGCCAATTCCGATATTAAATTCGAGATTTCCAATGGGTGTAAATTTAAAGCTAAAAATAGGAAAGGAAAGAAGTATAATTTATTTCTCTCGGGGAAAATATCATTCCTCGCTCTTAAACAAACTTTTGCTGAGGCATTTACGGGACTTGGCACCCTAAGAATTCCGGAAAATCAATGAAAATATCGATTTTCAAATTTTGAGTGGAAAATGATCCTTGAACCTTTTACTTAATAATCTGAAAGTTTCAAAACAATCAGACAAATATTTAGTGAGATATGAAGTTATTTTGTCTAACATTTCATCACGTGCCATGCCTACTTCCAATGTTTAAATCATGCATATTTCATGTGCAAGTTGCAAAGCTACCTAATTTTTTCCATAAAAGCAAAGCAAGATAGTTGTTTCAAACAGTAGCGGTTTAATCTTTGTTTGTTTACTGTTTTACTGCTTTCGCTTCTTTATTATTTATGAAGCATATCATCATCATCATCATCACTGCTTTCGCTTCTCATTTTGTTTGAATTTCTCACTGACAATAAAATTTCAATAAAATGGTTTTAAATTTTTCTCTGTTATAATGGATATTTGATAAATAGTACTGCAGATCATTTATTAAATATTTTGACTAAAAAAATTTGAAAAAAGTGAAATTTTTCGCATTTCTTAAAAAAATTTTCTAATTATCCCTATAAATGATGATGCTAATTAATAATTATAGTAATAATAAATATTAATAAAATTGATAACTTAGGACTCACGAATGTCAGGTCATTGATCTGAAAAAGAAACTAGCTTGATATAAGTTGTTTTTATTACAATTTTATTGTTTTTAAAACTTTAAAGCTGTTTTTCTCAGTTTGCTTTTTTCGAAAATAGTGTCTGCTACAAAATGATAAAAGTCGATCTCTTTTTATTCTAATTACTGGAAATTTTTTCTGTTCACTCACAAATGCATGCTTAATAGAATTAGGGATGGATTTGTAAAACTTTTGATTAGAAAATGTTTTAAAAATGTACAAAGTGAAAACTTCTGATATTTTCCAAAAATTTTCACAAAATTTTGAACAATTTTTTTTCTCTGAAACTAATGTAGCTTTCAAAACTCCGATCCCTATTTCTGTTAAGTACATTGAGATGTCCCTTTCTAAAACATTTGGAGAAAAAATATTAAAAATTGTATGAGAAGAAGCATTTTAAAAAAAGGGTTAATTTTTTTTTTAAATTTAAAATTTTGTAATTTGTAATTTTTCAAAATGAAAAATATTTTAGAAATTTCAGTTTTTGCACAGTTTACATCTATCTACTACAAAATTGAATAAGTTTGATCAAAATTGTAGAAAAAAAAATTTGGGGGGCCAAGTCCCCTTAAAGAGAATTGATGGTAAAATTAGAGGAATTATTTGTGCATATGTTAATGATATTGATTGCATTAACAAAAGTTTCCCAATGCTCAGACTGCTGATGAAAAAAATCATTCATATTTTTACGAAAATCGTTAGGTATGTGTGCGGTCAAAGCAGTCCAACAAGCTAGATAACTTAAAATGGCGCTTTATATGACGAATATTCCAGATACTCGAAGCGCAGGTATCACGAAATGCACGTGCATAAATTTGCAACACAAAGAGGCAGCAAATCACTAATAATATCAGTATTGGCACGAACAATAGCGCTCAGCTTCTAACAGCTGAGCAACTCGCAACGCGAACAAAATTCCAAAGAGGGTCTTGATTCCTAATTCGTTCGGAATTTATACATTTTTCGACATGATTTGACGTCACGTAGAAATCTCTGAAAGATTCTCCATAACTCCTTCCTAGTAGAGATAGAGCGAAAATTCTAGTATTTTCGGGGATCTTCATTTTGTCGCCAAAGTCACCACATTTTTCGCGAACTCGACAAAATGGTGGCCAAGGTCAGGAGTATTGGCTTGACCTTCCTGATAGCTAGATAGAACCTCTGTAAATGTTTCTCTCCAACCATAAAACTAATATTGCTGGAAAGTGACATTACACGTTCGTAGCAATATTTAAATCCTGTGGCGATTTTCGACTGTATTCCATCTTAAAGAAAATACATATCGAAATATCAGAGAAACGAAACATGCTCGTCTCAACTCAATAATTATGACAACGTTAGCGTAAAAATGTGTTTCTACGAAATATACATTCCAAGTAAGTTCATAAACGCTAATGCACAGCAAAAACAATGAGCGTTATCCTTATTAATGAACAATCTAACGTAGAAAATGAGAAACGGTGAAAAAATTAAAAATTCAAATCTTTAAAAAGGTAAAATAATTTACAAAAGTGCTTTTTTTACGAAACATATACTTTTCAATTTATTTGTATTACTACAAGATTTGCTCACGTGGAGGACGGGCTTTCAGCCCTGCAAACGTATGTCATATCCCATTTTCGCAGATTTACTGACGAAAGTTATAGTAGAAAATCTCATTTACATTGTCAGAGTGCTCAAGAAATTAAAAAAAAACATGAAAACAGAATTGATGAATCAATCGACACTAACCTTCATTTAATAATAACATTACTTTTAACATTTACTTTCGTTTTGTCCGAGTAGAAATGAGGCAAAATCCGCTGACAGAAAAAAAATTCGTCACCAAACACAAAATTAATAAATACTGAAAAAAAATAATAAAAAAGAAATATAACTGTTAACGCGGCTCAATTTATATATGAAAAACGTGAATCAATTGCCACGAACTTTCGTTTCCATAAATAACTTTACCGAGGCAAAAAGAAATGAAACAGATGAAGTCATTTTATTGAAATTTATTCCAATACAGCATGAATTTAAGAAGAAAAACTGTCTGAGTTCTTTGACGCCATAAAAGAAATCGGATTTGCGTGTTCCTTAATGACGCAGAGCAAAGAGCCATGTTTATTTATAGGCGTGGACAGATCGTCCGAGTCTGTGTGACACGTAGCCAAACCTAACCACGTGACAGCGTTACTTCATTCTCTGGCTTTTTATATATATTAACGGTAGAGCAAATCAAGTGATTAATGCAATGTCTATAAGCCCTCACGTCCTTGCGTGTAAATAATATTGATATCCAACAGTGATTTTACTAAAATGGTGAGATTAATAACTCAAGCAAACTTTTTTTTCTAAGAATAAATAATGAAAATAGAATACAAAATACATTCTTGGCAAAGATTTCGAGACTGCTCTAAGCTTTTTTTTATTGTTCATTAAGTAAAACAATATAATGGAAAAAATTAGTTCTTTTTCAAAGAGAGATTTTTTTCAAGCTTTAATTCCCTTTGTGTGTTTTCGACTAAATTGCCTATTTAAAATTCTAATCTTCTGATGAACCTACAGAGAGAGAAAAATTGTATCCCATGAAATAATTCTTTTCTTTAGACTATATCGCAATGGGTTGAGAAAGTAACCAACACATTTCGGAGTTTAATTATGAACTGGGATTGACCCATGTATAGAATATCGAATTCCATTAATTTTGAAGAATAGTTTTCAATCGTTTGCAAATAAAAATTATATTTAAAGAAAGAATTGGACTCAATTGAATTTTTAATTTTGGAAATAGGCTGTTTTTTTAATTGCCTGAACGTATATTTACATGTATGATATATTGCATAAATGAAATATGAAATACTGAAATATATGAAACAATAAAAATATTGCATAAAATTAAAACCATTGCATTTATTTGCCTCCGCGTTCAGATTTGCAATGTTTAATTATTTTTATTTTCAATTTTTTGCCATTCTTTAAAATTATATATAACTTATGGAGAAAATTAGCTTACGGCAGTTTTTTGAAAATCGTTTGGTTCAACTGACATGCTTTATTTCAATTTTTATAAACGTTTAAAAGGATGCAAGGAGAAGTAAATAACAGAGTTGCAGTTTTTGGAGAAACAGTTGTGATTTAATTTATTTCAAGCATGGTAAAGTAAATTCTTAATTAACGCGGTCTCTGTATTGAATCATGTCTCGCATGCAAATAAAATAGAAATTCGACGCCGACTCTGCTAAAATAGCTAGATTAAGAATTCCGCAAACGATTTTCTTTCGTTCTTTTATAAGAGTAAATAACGGAAATGGAATACACACAAAATATATTCCTGGCAGAGTTCTAGTTTGTTTATATTTCGTGTTTTTATTGAACAATAAAAAAGCGTAGTCCTTTCTTTAAATGGAAGACTAAATTTTTTCAAATTGAATATTTTGCTTGTTTTCATAGAATTGCGGTTTTAAAATTCTAATCATGAGATGAGCGTTAAGTTAAAACGTTCTGTCTAACGAAAGATATTTTCTCCTGAGATAATATCGTAAAGAGTTTAAATAACTAAAATATTCCAGAAATAATTATCATCTTTGAATTTTTAATTCTTGGCCAATGCAAAGATTGTTGAGTTCTTTAATTTTTTACACGGGTTTTAATCCATTGAAAATACAAAAGCAGTGTTTTATGTCAAGAAATAAAGATTTTTTTTATATAATTAATAAAAAATTTGCATGTTTTAGAATAATGGACACAAGTAGCGAGGAAATATCTAATATTTTTAGCTCTTACGTTCTTAACGAGATCTCCGATATCCAAAACTTATGTTTAATTGCACATTTAATACTGGACTGAGAAAAGATTTATCAAGAGTGTTGCACCTACACGATTCAAATGAAACAAGCTGAATAAAATGAAATTTAAAAAATTATCAGGTAAAATTTTATTAGGTACTAAAATTAGAAGTTCTTTTATTTTAATTATTCTCAAACTTTTTACTTTAATTTGATTTATTAAAAATGTTATGAAATCTTGAAAGCATTTTTTTCTCAAATTGAGTACCAGTTCACTTCACTAGAATGGAGTCAAAAGGTAATTAACTTAGTTGATTTACTGATAATGAAGTTCTAATATTTTCCAAATAGTGAATTGCCGCCAAAAACATATAAATGCAAAATATTTCAAACCTCTAACATATCAGGAAGTAAGTGAACATACATTACAAAATTCTACTATTACAAACATGAAAATGGCAAATTAAATTCAAGCGGGTACAAGTAAATAAATGCGCGTGACCCTCAATTTTTTTTTCCTGGCAGAAACGAAAAACAAAGAATTTCTGGTAAATATTACTTTTCGAAACGGTTAATACTCCCGCATTCGAACGTCGAAATGCGTTTGTGCGAGGAAAACAAAATCTAACACATTTATTCAAATGCACGGTAAAATCCACGAATATTAGCATCGTTTCACAAAAACCTTTACATGAGGAAACCGAAAAGAATAAGAATAAAATTTTAAATTATGTGCAGGGGAAAATAAAGAGCGTTGCCGCATTTTCCAACAAAACACTTGCTGTTTAATTTATTTCGAGTATAGGATAGTAAGTCACGTGATTGTCGCAGTCGCTGTAATCCATCAGGTCCCCGAATGCGAATAATTTCGAAATGCGATGGACGACTATGCTAAAATAGCGAGATTAAGAATTCAGCAAACGATATTTCTTCTTTCAGTACTTTTCCTTCTCCCGTGTTCGTTTGGAATAAATAATGAAAAGGATTACGAAATTTGTTCGTGAAAGAGAGTTGGGAGTTCGTTGCAAGCTTTATTTTCTATTTATTAAACGGAAAAAAATTAACGTGAAAAAAAATTGTTTTTACTTTTAATCAGAGGGTATTTTTCATTTAAATCTACGGTTTTTTTGCACAATAGTCTCTTTAAAATTCCAGTCTTGTGATAAGCTTCAAAGTAAGAGAAAATTAAAAAATGATGATAATAATAAAAATAAACTATGAAAGACCTTCTTCTTAGTCATAATATCCGAATGGATTTAACCTAAATGAAAAACCCTTCCATATTTTAATTACCAGCTAAAATTATTTCAATTTTGCAACTCATGCTTAAAATATTTATGTCCATTATTTTTTTCGATAGTAAAATAAAGACTAAATAATATTTTAATTTTAGAAATGAAGGGGAAATTAGCAGAGTTCTAGAAACTGGCTTGATCATCGTTTATTTTAAACACATAGCACGTAAGACAAAGACATAAAGGACGTTTTACAAGCACAGTTCAAAGTACATCACTAACTGCCTTATACCGGCTCTCCATGAAAGGAATCATGGGATGCATGTGACGTCACGCAGTGGCGTATTGTATCATGACATCATCACAATAGCTTGTGGTTGGTTTCAAGATTGAATGAGGAGACTGAAGAAAATTTAAACTGCGTATAATTTCCAACAAGAAATATATGAACTTGTTATTTTTAAAAATAGAATTATAGCATTAAAATACACTAATTTGTTTTCTATTTTACTTTGAAAAGCATCTTTTTTGTCAAAACGATATTAGAAACAGATTAATTTGTCATTTCACTCAATTACATCATCAGAAACCGAAAAATTAATTATTGTCGTACATGCTTGCATTCCATTTAGAACGATAAACAGCTTTTCTGGGGCAAATTATAGCATGTCTTTAGCAAATCTTTGAATATAATTGGCCTCAATTTCTTTTGAGAAAACATAAGCTGAACATTTATGAAAATAGCATCGCACAGATAAATATTTGTACAGGCCCAAACAACAAATTTTTGCGTTTTATCATTAAGTATTCTAAAATTTATCTCATTTTCTGATGAATTACGAATTGAAGAAATAAATTTACAAAACCACCTGTTAAGACCCAAGTGATTTAATGTAACAGTTGACTGCTTACGTTATACTGAGCTTCCACAATGCATTACCATTCCTTAAAAATTATACCTGGAAATTTATACAAATCAGTTTAATTACTAACTTTACTTTCATCTACTTTTAGTACTTAGTAAATTCATTCAAAAAGGTTTATTAATGAAATTCTAAAGGTTAAATAAATTTTTTCACCAGGTTAATGCCAAATTCTAACTAATTATTGTAAACAGTTATTGAAACCTTTGCCTCATAATGTTTAACTCCTGAGTCATTTTTAAGCTACATCGTTAATTGTCATAATTATTTCTTTGTTGCATGATAAGTACACTTCAATTAGAATATTTAAAATTTTAAGGCTAACTTCTTGAATAAAATACTATATCGAATGCTTAATATTATCTTGTTAGCTGATATTCCTTTTTTCAATTATCGGAGTATTGTATATTTTGTTTTTAAATTCTTTACAGTAATGACGTTTTTAAGAATTTGTATCATTTTATAGCAGTTGTAGCAGAGTTTTTGTATTTCGAACCTGATTTTTCGTTTGAGGTTTACTCATATTTGTCATCAATAAATTATTTTTCAGTAATTGATAGCTAACTTTCTTTTACATTAATTATTTATATTTATCAATTATTTAACATGGCATTTTTTATGAAGTTATTGCATCTTTTCCTATTTTTGGATTTTAATTTTTTCAAACTTTTTTATTTTCTCCTATCCTCTACCCCAACATTTTATTATTAATTGCACACACCCCTTTCAAGCGAGGAAATCCTCATAGTCCAAAAATTATTGATTAAAGTTTTCGAAGCTAAACTATAGAATGCTGCTGTTTACGTAAAGCATTAGTTAAACACATTATTCTCTTTCCAAATTTCTTTATATCAGCATGATCATTAAAGAAACTTCAAACAAACAAATCATTTAACTAGAACAGTAACCATTTAAATTTTCAGAGATCTTCTTCCTCTTTTAGCATTAGCTTTATCTGTCACAGAACCTCTTTCATCTAAACTCAGTTTATTCAAATGAATGCAAACGATAAGTCAGACGAATTTCTTCCCTTTTCCTAAGCACTTTTCCCTAGCATTAGGGATTTCATATGTCCTCAGTAGATGAACAGTGTAATGATGGGGTTATGAAGATTTATCATCGTGTAAAACGCTGCTGGCTATTTCGCGAATTAACGCTGCAAGATCCTTGAACGCCATTGGTCGTTTGTATCAATGACTGTCACTGCTTCTTCTCCTGCGCTAGGGTTCAATTTATCTTCGACACGAAACATGACGTTGTTCTTCCTTTTGCTTGTGTCTTTGACGAACAATCAAAGAAAGGGAAAAAGAACCATTTGGGATTCCACCATTCCGATGCTCTTATTGGACGATGAGGATTGGGTTTAGGGAATAGCCTGGAATGTGTTACTAACAAACGTGTGTTTTTTTTTTGAAGCCTGATTTTTTTGGTTGTTTTTTTCTTAATTGTTAGTTGATTATTGACAGCAATGTTGAAGCAATTACTGGATGCTGTTGTGTTGCGCGCAAAGGTATGTTGTTATTACTGTTATTTATTTCTTCCGTTTCTTCATTTTTCTTTTGTAATATCAACCACAATAGTGGACTGTCTATAAGATATATTTTCCTGACTACACAGATGCTGTGTGACTTGCGATACATATTCCGTGAGTTTGTATTAAATAATATCATATTGAATGACGATAGAGTTGCTCGGAAACAAAAAAATATAATGATTTTTTCATCGAAATGAATTCATTTACAACCAAGAAATATATATCACAAATTATTTACTGATATATACTTTATTTTCTACATCGTTTCCGCTCACATTGCTGAAACACTTCTCTTCATGTCAGGATACAATATTCTGTATTCCAGAGTCAAGAATTCTACTGCATCTTTAATCCAGCAATACCAAATTTCATCTTCTTTTAAAAATAGAGTTGTCTGGTAATCTCTCATGCAATTATCTCATTGTGAGACCCCAATTTTTTCTCAGTTCTGTGAAGATGTTCATCAAAAAAACACATGGTCTACCACAACTGTATTCATATTGAATATCGGCCCTAAACCAAAGAATTCATCACCATTTCATTCCATTTTGTCGATTCATAATGCTTCCATCAATTCGGGACGTTCTATGCGAACAGCCATTGTAAAGGCGTTTCTACTCCAAACATATTTAAGAACAGGGTAGACTTACTTACAACATCGAGGGGAAAGCTAAAGAAGTCAGGTTAAATTCAGCATTCCCACCAAGAGAACCGAAACATTGCACTGGAAGCTATAACAGAGGTTTCCTGTGGTGCGTATCTCTGGGTCCATTTGGGGTTACATGAAATCAAGTTATTAACTCTTCGGAAACAAAATAATAACTGAATTAAGGTGAGAATTTAGCTGCTCCAAGTGAATGGTGCTATTTAATGACCATAACACTTGAATAGCTGATTATTACGAAGTGTAATTTTTAGCTATGCAAAATAAGTTTAGATAAAATAATTGGTACTGGTTTCATTTTCTTTGGCGTTGAACGTACTATTGTGAGAAAAAAGGGAATAAAATGTTAAATCAAAAATAAGTTCTTAAATATTATTAAGTCGAAACGAATTTCACTTTTAAGCTAACTTTAACATTGATGATGAAACTTCGTTGTATGAGACGGGTGATTCTGGGGGATTGGGGGGGTTTGTTATGATAGTAGGGGTACGCGAAAACAAAAAGAATAATCAAAGAATTTTTTGAGGAAAAAAAAGATTGAACCTCTGGCCTATCTGCATAGTAGTAATTTTACTATTGAAAATGCATATGCATATATATATAAATTGCACTATACATACAACAAAGTTCATATTTAAGGTTTATCATAAACCTGAAACCAGATGTCCAGAATGAACAATATTCAAACTCTTACTGCTCATTTGCTAAGCAGGCAGGTTGTCGGATCATTGTGTATAATACATTGCTGTTGCCTTTTTTTCTGGTTGAGAGATGTCATCGCATTTCTCTTTTCTCATTACAATATGGTCTAACATAATGTGCGATATCTATGCATCCAGCAAACATATCCTTTAACACATTGTTTTTTTTTCGAAGTCGTTTCTTCGGTTGAGGAACTCATTTCCATCAACAAATGCACAACATTAATTTCCCAATTTAAGGTATCCGACTGCTTTAAAATCGTCATTTTGATGAAAGTGCAAAAAAACTTTAAGACTTAATTTTGTAGCCTGTTAACCAGCTTTCTAAAACTGTCTCACTTTTACTCTACGTGGATTACAAATGGAGTTACAGCTGTTTTATTACCGAGAACTGCCAATATCTTATGCTGCATGAAACTTTAAATGCGATTTCTGAAATGATATTTTTGAGAAACTGTCAGTCATGGCTGTGATTTCTCAAAAGTTATTGAAATGATGATGTGAAATTTTCCGACATTGTTTTTTGTAATATGCTTGATGTTTCCTCTATAAAAATAAGGTCAATTTTAAAATCAAGTATTATTTATAAGTGCTTAAATATAAACAAGCATTTTTTATAGAAAATTACCAGTTTAGTAACTATGTTCAGCATATCTCTCAAAACTATTTTGAAGTACAATAAATATTTTAGAGCATAACACAGATAACTGTCATAAAATATACTCCTACAAGGATTTATGTATATTTAGAGAATATGATTTTGTCTATGGCTGTTAACACCAAGGCAAATATTTTAGTCATTTTCTTCAAATTTCTCCAGTTTTTTTTTAAAAAAGTATTATTTTGAAAGCCTAATTTTACAATATTTTCATAGTTTTAAAACATATGTACAGCTGAAAAAAATAACATTAAAAATATATAGGGGTTATTTTCAAAAAAATGTCTCGAACACAGTCGGATACCTTAATTTCAGATATCAAATGATTTTGGTATTCTGGCTTAGTATTGCATTAGTTGCTGTAATGTTCATGGCTTCTTCAGAAACGGTTTCCAACAAATGTATAAAAGTTATTTAAAACTTGTTTCAGATTTGTGAAGAAGAATTTTGTACTCATTTTTCCACTTACTCCCTTCCTGATGTGCTAGATGATTGAGAATTTTATACAATTGTGTAAATTGATGACAATACACACTATTTCAATATTTTTTAAAAAACTTAATTATCAATTAATCATTAACTAATTTGAATTTTGATTCTCATCATTGGCATAATCTGGAAATGAGTTTGAGAAACAATATATTGCCTTAATTTATTAAATTAGCAAACTCAGATAAAAACTAAAAATTGCTTCTCTTTTGACTTCAAATTTCATTTTGAACTCGAAATTGTAACGAAAAAAAATAATTTAATTAAAAGACTATTCAGAATTAAATGGAAATGTACGTGAAATTTCCTTAGACATCAGAACTCTGTAACACTATATTTTATTATCATCATTTACGCTTTAAACTACGATTCTCCCAAGTCCTAATGGTAAGATGAAGGATTGTTGACAAAGGTGTTAAGTTTCAAAGCTCAGCCAAGGGAAGTAGGGAATGTAAAAAAATAACAGTTATTATCAGAAGATTAGGAATTAAGTGATCTTTATTTTTCCATGCTTCTAAAATGTATTTTCAAATATTCAGTATAGTAAAATACTTTTAAATATGTATAATATTATAGAGTATTATATATGACATTATCAATATTATGGAAGAAAACATTTAACAATATATTGAAAAAGTCTTACGTTTACACTGTTTCAATGTGGGAAAATATTGCATAATATTATTTTGCGAAAGTACGATATTAGACAATATTATGTAACTGCGGGTACATGTAAAGGTATTAAAAATGAGAATAAACAAAAATAAAATAATTTCTGTTGAAACACAACATTTCATCCTCTTATTAATAATTTCCAGTTAAATAAGGGCGCTTTTTAAATTGATTTTTTATTTATTTCCTTATATTGTAGAAATTAATGTTAAGGACTTTATGGATTGAATTTTTTTTTCTGGATTTAGTTAATAGACGAATATAAGGATAATAGAGAATTTGGAATAAAAAGTAAATCTCAAATAATATGTATTCCTGTATTAACAATAAATATGTTTTTTAAAAAAATACTTGATGAATAAAAGTATCTACATCACAAGAAACGATTAGCTTCATTTGGTAATTTCAATTAAGCAAAAAATTGATAATATATATATATATATATATATATATATATATATAAGTAAATTTAAAAAAGCTATATACGCATGAAATTAATTAAAATTGTCCGAACTTTTGAAGAAGGCACAAAAACTATTTAATTTGTTTTGAGGTTTTTTTCAGTAAATCTCGTCATCATCTCTGTAATACTTAGATTTAGAATGCTCCATAGTCTCGAAATCACGGCATGCACTCAATAAAATAGCGAGATAAGAATTCGCAAACGATTTTCTTCTTATTCAATATTCTTTCTATTTGCGTAGTTTCTCTTGAATAAATTAGAAAGTATAAGCCATATATTTCGTGTAAAAGGGGTGTTTAGTTTATTTTCTGTTGATAAAAGAAAAAATAAAACTCTGCGAAACTCATTTTTTTTAAAAAAAGCTCACAGACATTATCGCTAAATTCTAATTTTTTCTCTTTGATTTATTGGAATAGCCACTTTGAAATTCAAGTCTTGTGATGAAAATATATTAATAAAAGTATTTCCATATGATGATATAGCAAATGGCTTAAAATAATTAAATCGCTCTGGAATATAATTAACGACTTGGCGTTCGTGACTTGTGCATGGAATATTGAGATCCGTTGATTTGGTAAAGAATGGTCTTTATCGGTTGGAAATGAAAACTAAAATAAAACAACAACGCTGCATTAAAAAAGGAAGGAAGACATTATTAACTTGAACAGTTTTCTAGAAGAATAAAAGATATGTTTCAGTATCAAATATTTAACCTTGTATAATTTGGATACATTTCTTTTGTTTAAGGAAATTTACTTGAAACGGATGAATTTACGATTTGCATCAAAGGCTTCAAACAAAACTATTCATTTCAATAAATTCGCGAGTTATAATTAAAAAGTTGCCAATTCCGATATTAAATTCCGAGGATTTTACAATGGGTGTAACATTAAACTAAAAATAGGAAAGGAAAAGTATAATTTATTTCCTCGGGAAAAGTACATCCTCGCTCTTAAACAAACTTTAGTGAGGCATTTTACTGGGACTGGCACCTAAGAATTTCCGGAAAATCAATGAAAATAATCGATTTTCAAATTTTGAGATGGAAAATGATCTCATGAACTTTTACTAATCTGAAAGTTTCAAAACAATCAGACAAATATTTAGTGAGATATGAGTTATTTTTGTCTAACATTTCATCACGTCCATGCCTACTTCCCAATGTTTAAATCATGCATATTATTTCATGTACCAGGTTGCAAAGCTACCAATTTTTCCATAAAAGTTCAAAGCAAGATAGTTGTTTCCAAGCAGTAGCGGTTTTAATCTTTGTTTCATGTTTGCATTTTCTTTCGCTTCTTTATTATTTATGAAGATATCATCATCATCATCATCATTGACTTTCGCTTCTCATTTGTCTTTATTCCCGACAATAAAATTTCAATAAAATGGTTTTAAATTTTCTCTGTTATATATGATATTTGATAAATAAGTACTTAAGATCATTTATTAAATATTTTGACTAAAAAGAATTTGAAAAAGTAGAAATTTTGCTATTTCTAATAAAAAATTCTTCTAATTATCCTATAAATGATGATGCTAGCATTAATAATTATATAATAATAAATATAATAAAATTGATAACTTAGGACCTCACTGAATGTCAAGTATGATCAAAAGAAAATCATTCGATATGTTGTTTTTTATTACAATTTTTATTGTTTTAAAACTTTAAAGCTGTTTTTCTCAGTTGCTTTTTCGAAAATATGTCTGCTACAAATGATAAAGATCGATCTCTTTTTATTCTCAATTACTGGAATTTTTTCTGTTCACTCACAAATGCATGCCATAATAGAATAGGGATGGATTTGTAAAACTTGATTAGAAAATACTTTAAAATGTACAAAGTGAAAACTTCTGATATTTTCAAAAATTTTCAATAAAATTTTGAATCAATTTTTCTCTGAAACTAATGTAGCTTTCAAAACTCTTGATCCCTATTTCTGCTAAGTACATTGAGATGTCCTTTCTACAAACATTTGGAGAAAAAATATTAAAGTATGAGAAGAGCATTTTAAAAAAAAGGGTTAATTTTTTTTTAAATTTAAAATTTTAGTAATTTGTAATTTTCGAAATGAAAAATATTTTTTTGAAATTTCCCAGTTTTTGCACAGTTTATCATCTATCTAACAAAATTGATAAGTTTGAGTCATGTACCAGAAAAAATTTGGGGCCAAGTCCTTAAAGAGATTGATGGTAAAATAAGGGAATTATTTGTGCATATGTTAATTATTGATTTAGCTTAACAAAAAGCTTTCCAATGCTCAGCTGCTGATGAAAAAATCATTCTATATTTTTACGAAAATCGTTAGGTATGTGGTTCTGATCAAAGCAGTCCAACAGCCTAGATAACTTAAAATGGCGCTTTATGACGAATATTCAGATACTCGAAGGCAGGTATCACGAAATGCACGTGCATAAATTTGCAACACAAAGAGCGTAAATCACTAATAATATCAGTATTGGCACGAAACATGCGCTCAGCTCTAACAGCTGAGCAACTCTGCTTACGCGAACAAAATTCCAAAAGAGGGTCTTGATTCCAATGTTCGGAATTATACATTTTCGACATGATTTGACGTCAGCTGAAATCTCTGAAAGATTCCTCCAGTAACTCCTTCCAGTAGAGATAGAGCGAAAATTTAGCTATTTTCGGGGATCTTCTATTATGCTCAAAAGTCACCACATTTTTTCGCGAACTCGACAAAATGGGGCCAAGGTCAGGTATTGGCTTGATTCCTTCCTGATATGGCTAGATAGAACTCTGTAAATGTTTTCTCAACTATAAAACTAATATTGCTGGAAAGTGACATTAGCACGTGTGCAATATTTAAATCCTGTATGGATTTTCGACTGTATTCCATCTTAAAAGAAAATACATATCAAATATCAGAGAAACGAAACATGCTTCGTCTCAACTCACAATTATGACAACGTTAGCGTAAAAAATGTGTTTCTACAGATTCACATCAAGTATAGTTCATAAACGTACTGCAGACGCAAAACAATGAGCAGTACTCCTTATTAATGAACAATCTAACGTAGAAAATGAAAACGGTGAAAAAATTAAAATTCAAATTCCTATAAAAAGGTAAAATAAACATAAAGTGTTTTTTATTGAAACATATACTTTCTAATTTATTTGTATTACTAAGATTTGCTCTAGTGGAGCGACGGCTTTCAGCCCTGCAAACGTATATCATCCCATTTTCCATAGTTACTGACGAAAGTTATAGTATGAAACTCTCTGTTACTTGTCAGGTGCTCAAGAAAATTAAAAACAGCAAAACAGAATTGATGAATCAATCGACACTCAACCTTCATTTAATAATAAGTCTTTTAACATTTACTTTGCTCTTTGTCCAGTAGAAATGAGGCAAAATCCGCTGACAGAAAAAAATTCATCAAACACAAAATTAATAAATACTGGAAAAAATAATAAAAAAAATATAACTGTTAACGCGGCTCAATTCCTATATATGAAAACGATAATCAAGCACGAACTTTCGTCTCATAAATAACTTTATGAGGCAAAAGAATGAGGCTGAATAGAAGATTCTTATTGAATTTATTCCCAATACAGCATGAATTTAAAGAAAAACTGTCTGAGTTCTTGACGCCTAAAAGAAATATTTGTGTTCCACTGGACGAAAGAGCATCATGTTTATTTATAGGCGTGGACAGATCGTCCGAGTCTGTGTGACACGTAGCAAACCTAACCACGTACAGCGTTACTTCATTCTCTGGCTTTTTTATATATATTAACGGTAGAGCAAATCAAGTGATACGATAATGTCATAAGCCCTCCGTCTCCTTGCGTGTAAATAAGTATTGATATCAATCATGATTTTACTAAAATGGTGAGATTAATAACTCAAACAAACTTTTTTCTAAGAATAAATAATGAAAATAGAATACAAAAACCATTCTTGGCAAAGATTTAGACTGCTCTAAGTTTTTTATTGTTCGCATTGAAGTGAAACGAATATAATGGAAAAAATTAGTTCTTTTTCAAAGAGAGATTTTTTTTCAGCTAATTCCCTTTGTGTGTTTTCACAAATTGCCTATTTAAAATTCTAATCTTCTGAGTGAACCTACAGAGAGAAAATTGTATCCCATGAAATAATTCTTTTCTTTTTAGACTATATCGCACAATGGGTTGAGAAATAGCAACACATCCTTCGGGTTTAATTAAATTTAGGATTGACCCATGTATAGAATATCGAATTCCATTAATTTTAGAAGAATAGTTTTCAATCGTTTGCAAATAAAATTATATTTAAAGAAAATTGGACTCAATATTTTAATTTTGGAAATAGGCTGTTTTTTAATTGCCTGAACGTATATTACATGTATGATATATTGCATAAATGAAATATGAAATACTGAAAGTATATGAAATAAATATTTGATAAAATTAAAACCATTGCATTTATTTGCTCTGCTCCAGATTTTACAATGTTTAATTATTTCATTTTTTCATTTTTGCCATTCTTTAAAATTATATATAACTTATGGAGAAAATTAGCTTACGGCAGTTTTTTGAAAATCGTTTGTTTCAACTGATCATGCTTTATTTCAATTTTATAAACGTTTAAAGGATGCAAGGAAAGTAAATAACAGAGTTGCAGTTTTTGGAGAAAACAGTTGTGATTTAATTTATTTCAAGCATGGTAAAAGTAAATTCTAATTAACTGCAGTCTCTGTATTGAATCATGTCTCGTGCACAAATAAAATAAATTCGACGCCGACTCTCTAAATAAGGAATTAAGAATTCTGCAAACGATTTTCTTTCGTTCTTTTAAGAGTAAATAACGGAAATGAGAATACACACAAGAAAGAAAACTATCCTGCGAGAGTTCTAGTTTGTTTATATTTCGTGTTTTATTGAACAATAAAAAAGCGTAGTCCTTTCTTTAAATGGAAGACTAAATTTTTAAATTGAATATTTTGCTTGTTTCTATAAATTGTCGGTTTTAAAATTCTAATCTTATCAGAGATGAGCGTTGTTAAAACGTTCGTCTAACGAAAGATATTTTCCTGAGATATCATAAGAGTTTAAATAACAAAATATTCCAGAAATAATTTATCACTTTGAATTTTTAATTTCTTACCAATGCAAGATTGTTGAGTTCTATTAATTTTAATGGGTTTTAATCCATTGAAAATATAAAGCAGTGTTTTATGTCAAGAAATAAAGATTTTTTTTATAAATTAATAAAAAAATTTCATGTTTAGAATACCATGGACACAAGTAGCGAGAAATATCTAATATTTTTAGCTCTTACGTTCTTAACGAGTCTCCGATATCCAAAACTTATGTTTGCACATTTAATATGGACTGAGAAAAGATTTATCAAGAGTGTTGCACTACACGATTCAAATGAAATAGTCTGAATAAAATGAAATTTGGATACAGGTAAATTCTTATTAGAATTTAAGTAATTAGTTCTTTTATTTTAATTATTCTCAAACTTTTTACTTTAGATTTATTAAAAAAATGTTATGGAAATCTTGAAAGCATTTTTTTCTACTCAAATTGAGGTACCGTTCACTTCACTAGAATGGAGTCAAAAGGTAATTAACTGTTGGATTTACTGATATGAAGTTCTAATATTTTTCCATAATGAATTGTTGCCAAAAAAACATATAGGCGAAATATTTCAAACCTCTAACATATCAGGAAGTAAGTAACATACATTACAAAATTCTACTATTACAAACATGAAAGTGGCAAATTAAATTCAAGCGGGTACAAGATAAGCGGTGACTAATTTTTTTTTCCTGGCAGAAACGAAAACAAAAGAATTTCTTGGTAAATATTACTTTCGAACGGTTAATAATTTCCCCATTCGAACGTCAGAAATGCGTTTGTGCGAGGAAGAACAAAATCTAGCAGCATTTTATTCAAATGCATAAAATCCACGAATCATTAGCATCGTCTCACAAAAACCTTTACATGAGGAAAGCGAAAAGAATAAGAATAAAATTTAAATTATGCATGCGGGAAATAATAGAGCGTTGCCGATTTTCCAAAAAACACTTGCTGTTTAATTTATTTGAGCATAGGGATAGTAGATCACGTGATTGTCGCAGTCGCTGTAATCCATCAGGTCCCCGAATGCGGAATAATTTCGAAATGCGATGGACGACTATGCTAAAATAGCGAGATTAAGAATTCAACGATATATTCTTCTTCAGACTTTTCCTTCAATCGTTTCGTTGAATAAATAATGAAAAGATTACGAAACTTGTTCGTGAAAGAGAGCTGGAGTTCGTGAAGCTTTATTTTCATTTATTAAACGGAAAAATTTATTTGAGAGAGTAAAAAATATGGGTATAGTTTTTGGAGAAAAAATGAGATAGCTACCTTGTGCACATGATTACGGATAAAATATTGATCTAAACACAATATTTTGGGTATCTAAGTAATCCAAACAGTCTGTTTAAGAAACTGAATCGCAATTTATTAACATTTAAATTTTAATTTCTATTTTATACACCAATGTAAATTAAATGTTAAAAATAGTTAAAATTTCAACTTTTCTTACCACCCAAAAGCTTCTTTGGAGAAAATATGTACAAAAATTGTGGTTCAACTTGTAGAACGTAGCAAAATACATATTCAGTAAAAGTTTAATGCAAAACTATTCAATAGTTCTTGAGATATTGTTCGCGCAATATCAAGAAAACACATTTTGAGATTTAGCACTTTAAAGATATTGCTATTTTCAGTGTTTACATTGAAGAGCTGATACATTTTCCGTCATAATTTTCATAATTATGGGATTTTTTTAACGCAGATTGTTTTAAATTGTCCAGAAAAGACTGGGGAATAATATATAGTTTTTTTCATAAAATCGAAAATTTTTGAGGTTTAACAGTCGTATGTCCCCTTAAAACAGCACGATGAAAAATTGAACTAAATTCAGGCACGTTATAATTGATATGTCACTAACCATTCATTTCCATTCGAAGCATAACATGAAAGACATCCTTCTATGTGCTTCCAAAGACCCCCTCCCTCACCAGACGAAGGTACTATATGCTGCAGAAAAGGCAAATGTAGTTGATATTGGAAGAACTAAATTTGATACATTTTAACAAGGCCTCTATTTGATGCAGAAAAGTAAATCCATCTATTTATAATATTATAATAATTTCATGAATTCCTTCGTAAAATACATTGCTTGTATTTGCAATTGGTTAAAGAAGGCGCCGCTAAATTAAAGAAATTCAATATTCTATGCAAAGCTCAGGAAACCAATTCAAACTGTTAATTAAATTCGAGAAGGATTTTGTTATTTAAAATCCACTGTGAGAATTATCTTTAAAAAATGAAGATCAAATTGGATATGCTTTTCTTTTAACTTCAACCTCTTGACAAGATTAGAATTTTAAAGAGGCAATATTTTGGAAAAAACAGACGAAAAAGGTTTGAAATTTAGAAAAAAAAAATGTCTGCCTTGGATGAAAACAACACTAATTTTTTTAAACATTATATTTTTTCTTTTGATCAACAGAAAATAAACAAACCCCAAATTTTTGTCACGAATATGTTTCGCGTACTCCATTTTCATTATTTATTCAAAAGAAAACACAAAAGCAGTAATATTAGAAATAATAAAGGAAGAAAAATCGTTTGCAGAATTCTGAATCTCGCCATTTTAGCTTAGTTGCTGCCGGATTTCGAGACTATTTGCTTTTGGGGCTTGATGGATTATCGAGACTTCGATAATCACGTGACTTACTCTACCATACTTGAAATAAATTAAATGGCAACTGTTTCTTGAAAAACTGTGGCTGTAGTGTTTTTTAGTTTGTTGAGTATTTTGGTTTTCATCTTGTTAATATTTCGCGAAATGAAGCTGATATTCGTGTACAAGTATGCATACATTTAGTAGATATGTATTCTGTATTTTTTAAATAAAAGTTTGTTTCTCACTTTTGCTTGATTAATGTTTTGGAAAAAGTACGTTAATTTTAATTCTTTCTTATTATATCCAACAAAAATTTCCGCTACCTACCTTTTAAGAAATTAAGAGAATGTTTGCTTCAGTGGGTTATTACCAATAAATATTTTATGGATGGATTAATTACGAAAACACATCACATGAATGCCATGTTAAAATTGCGGTAACAATAGTTAAAACTATGTCAAAATATCAAACTCGCATGCTATATCAGAGCCAGAAATAGACAAGCGACCTGTTGTTTCAAAATTCATATTATGGAATTCGATATTAAATTCTTTCTGAAAATGAAATCTTTTTGCATTGGAAATTTGGTAAAAATGCTGCATTCAAAATATGTTATAAGTTTTATAGCAGATCTGTCTGTGCAGATAAGAAATATTTGTTTGTTCTTTTATGTTTCAGATGCATAAGTACTGATTTTTATTGTATTATGTATTAATTTAAATTTAGTTTTAGTTGTTATTCTTTTTTGTCAGTATCTTTCTTAATTTTTCTGAAATTTGAGATCTATGTTATATGTACTTGATTTTTGACACTGTGTTCTATATATTATGATATGTTTGTTTTGTGAATATTTCCTGTCAGATTTAATGCTACGTACACCATTTTGAGTAGGTAAGTGAAACCTGTGAGAGTTAAATTAATTCTTTAACATCATAGTTTTATAATAACATTATGATCAGCTATATAAATGGCTTTATAAGAAATGTTTTACGAACACTCAGCGTGATGACCATAATGTGAAATATGCATAACGCAACAACAAACTTCATGTTAATATTTTAATAACATAATCTGCTACAAATGTTGTTAAAGTTAAAAAAATATATTCTTCTTATTATGTGATATATAACTTGATACAATTTATTTATTTATGATATCGATTTATTTATTTACATGCATTGTACGAAAGTTTTCTTTTTTATTTATGATACGAATTTATTTATTTTTTTATTTATTGTGATATGCATCATGTTTTTTTTCCTTTTATATAATGATATGAAACGAATCATATTATTATTTTAGATCAGTGGCACTTATATTTAGTTTACATTCTACAAATGTTCATTTAATAATCTTAAACGCAGGTAAACCAAGTTGAAAATGTTAGAACAAATTTAAGAAGTTTACATAAAAGAATTACGAGTTTTCAAAGATCTTGAAAAGATAAATAAACTTGAATTACTCTGTTCTGAATTAAATGAGTTCATGATCACGTGATTCAAGTCATAGAAGAAAGAGAAAAACTCTTTTCCCACAACATATGTATCAATCATGAGAGAAAGGCTAAAATAAAATTAATATACCATAGAGGTTTAAACAATTTATATACATGTAAAAGCATTTAAACCTTTCAAGTATGTTCCCAGCATTGAAACAAACTCAGAAATCTGCAAAATAGGATACTTATATTTACCGCTGCGAAATTATTTAAAAAGCAAATATATTTCTAAAACATCACCGAGAGTAATGATATATATCTCCAAAAAATATTTCTAGCAAGATTTCAAAGAAATTTAAATAGCGAGTGCGAAAAATATTCTGATTTATAATGGCTCAGATATAGAGGAAAAAGACTGTAAATCCAAGTAACAGATCAAAGGCATATTTCAGAGTAAATACTTCAAGTGAACTTCGAGTTTAAAAATCGTAGAAAATCCTTTGGTGCCCTTTTCGTAGCCTTTTGATGTAGTAAATGAATTCTTGAATAAGATGCGTAGAATTTAAGATAGTGTATGATATTATTTCAATAAATGCGCACATCAAAGAGCTGTTTTAGATGTTGCAGTAGCTTCAAAATTTTATTCATGTTCTTAGCTTAGTGCAATTTTAAATCTAAGTAATTTTTGAACTATACTTGGGAGGATTATGTTGTTTGAATGCGTTTTAAGCAACACTGGAATTAAGTAAAAATTGCAACTTCGGATGATAAATTTTGTTGAGTTCATTCATTTGTGCAATTCGCAGTAGAGATTTCCACTAATTTTCTCATGCATTTTTTTTCAAAAATCATATAATGCCAAAAAGTATTCCCAATTGCTTAGCAAATATTAACACTTTCAAATAGGTGCTTCATTGAAATTCAGGAATAATCTATCATCAAACAAGTTAACAAAATGAAATTTAAAAAATGAATTAATATCAGCACGGGTGTCCGTCTTCTGGTGCTGTTTAAATGGTTGAAAATGTAGAAGGAATATCTATTAACTTTGTATTATTGTACTGTAATTTCTATTTTGTATTTTAATATTTTGAATGAGAAACTGCACACTATGTTTTTGATTCTATGACGGCATTTTAAAGTTTATGGTCTCGATTTTCCCCAATGACTTATAAATTTGAGAGTGCTTAAGATATATGGATTTTTATGATGAGATTATAATTTCATTTGATGTTATTCGTTCGGTTGGTTATAGAAAATGTTTGAAAATCACTGATGAAAAACACTGCGTAAGTTCCTCCTCCCCATTTTTTAAAGTTTTAATTTCCTTGAAGTATTATTTCTGTACCATTATAGAAAACAATAACCTGATTATTATTGTTTTTTGCACATAAGTTGTGCACTGTTTTGCCTGTTGGGACTATTTTCTAACCGTGTTTTGGTTTGTTTGAAATTTCATATCATTCTTTTGTGTTGTTATTCTCAATTTTTTGTTTTTATTCCAATTATATAAAATAAAAATCAAACTTTCTGCGGATTTCTGATTTTTTACTGGATTTTGTTTAGGAAATTTTGTATTTGCGTTTTTAATTTCTTACTGTTTCGAAGTAAGCTTTGCTTTATTATGTAAATGCATTGGAATAGGTTTATGTTCATTGTGAAAGTCTTTTGTTTTCTTACGTTTTTATGTATTTTGATTATTTACTGAATTTCGCTTTGAAAATTGTGTTTTCCTAGTGTTTATTGTTATTTTGTATTAACTGTATTTTATTATGTTTTGCGTGTTCATTAATATTTTAGATCTACTCTTTTTTATTAACGGTTTGATCCTTTTGGATTGGAAAGGTTTTAAATTATTGATCTAATGTGAACTTATACCGAAGTAATTATTATTTTGTTTTTCTATTCTAAAGTTTCTATTTGCTTTTTTTCTCATTTGTTTATTGTTTTTCAGTTGGGGGTTTTGTGTGTGCTGTTGGTATGTCTTTCAATCTTTTCCATTTGTATTGCATTTGTTTTATGGCTGTTGTTTCTTGTAGGTGTGGTTTATAAACCGCATATATAAGAAAGTACCCGGAGTTAAAGGGTTAAAATTGTCATGATCTACACGATGATGCCATTTGTTATGCCATTCATTTCTTTGTTTATTTTATGTTGTTTTGCATTTGTTGTTTGTGGTATATTTATCCATTGAACACTACAAGTCTCTGTATGGCATTTTGAGCGTCCAGAACATATACAACATTTCAATTCTACATCAGTCACTCTAACTAATCTTTCACAGAAGAAATTCAAAATCAATATTTTATAGCACAAGAATATAGATCTGTAACAAATCCGCCTGCGCAGTAAGAACAGCGCCATCTATGGTGGCAAGGCGCCGACGCTAAATGGCTCAATTTAGAACTGTGAATTGACGGACTACACGGCTTTAAAATACCCAAATCCCCTTTTTAATTGTTAGAAGTAATGTAAATATGTATTGTGTGTGTGATAATGTTTGTGTTCAGTGTTTGCAATAAAATCTTAAATGTTTCAAAAGGTGTTAGTCGTATCTATCTTGTTATATTGCCTCACAAATTGAAGTCGAAAATTTTGACACACTGCTACAGAACTTTTTTATTACCATATTTACTTTTACTTGAAAAATGCATTTAAAACAACTAATTTGTTTAGGCTCATAACATTTATTGTCAAAATATGTACCATAAGAACCCATGGCCATTAAACTACAATTCAAACAAATCAAACCAAACTCTTTATGTAAAAGTTTGTTCTTTCTTCCATTGGTGTTATATTACATGTTACCTTTTGTTTCCTGAACTCAGTGAACTTTTGCTTTATTGAATGAAGCTCCGTCTGCCCTTATCTGTTAACACCTTAGAGTAAGTTGGTCAACGTGAGTACTGGAACTGGAAACGCAAGAGAAGACAGCTTCATTCGCTTCATTTTGCTTTATTGAATGGAGCTCCGTCTGCTCTTATTTGTAAATACCTTAGGGTAAGTTGGTCAACGTGAGTACTGGAACTGGAAACGCAACGGAAGACAGCTTGACTTCATTTTGCTTTATTGAATGGAGCTCCGTCTGCTCTTATTTGTAAACACCTTAGGGTAAGTTGGTCAATGTGAGTACTGGAACTGGAAACGCAACGGAAGACAGCTTGATTTCATTTTGCTTTATTGAATGGAGCTCCGTCTGCTCTTATTTGTTAACACCTTAGGTAAGTTGGTCAACGTGAGTACTAGAACTGGAAACGCAACGGAAGACTTATTCATTGGCCTCTGTGATAACGAGATAGCGAAAAGAGCAGGACACCAAATGTTGCAGAATACCATTTTTGCTGCGAATATCAGCACCAACGTAACACTGGAGGAACTTCTTGGCGACTAGTTTTCACCAATAACATGTTAACTTGCTGGCATTTGTTTTTCAGTGTAAGCAGAAGGTTGCTCAGATCAGCAGGAGATACTTTAACTTTCACTCCTCTTGTAATGTGCTATAAAAGTGTTAACATTTTCATTTATAAACAGTTTCTGTTTCTATTAATTTAGGTTCTAGTTAGGTGTAAGTAAATGTTCTTTGTAAGCGGCTTAAGATTTAGTCATCTTGCGTTAGTGTCAATCATTATGGTGATCGCATTTAATCCTTTAATCAAAGAGGCAAACTCAGTGGAACCTAAATGAAGGAAATAAGCTTCACTCAATCAAGCATCTGGTTTTCTGTTGGCTTAGTTTTCCCAACAGAAAACTCGACACAGTCCTCACCCTATAAATAATTGGCAATACTTCATTTCACGCATAAGCATCTGTTGTTGGAGGAACCCGCCCCTCATTGTACAGTATGTCAATGCCAAATGACTGTTCTATACATTCTCATCGAATGCCCACAATTAATTATCAACGCATTCCACGCTTTTATTCTCTCTGTATCACTTTTAAAGACATCTTTCATGTTCTTCCTCATTCACAATTCTTACTTTTTTTTTAAACTGATGGTTTTTACCAGTTACCCAGTGGCGAATCCAGGATTTTTTGTCGGGAGGGGGGAGAGCTGAGGTCATAAAAAATTTTTATCGTCGTGACGAATTTCAAAACTCATGGCTTATGTAAACCAAATCACTTTACCTTTACAGACTTTACTCACCTGACAATAAAAATAATAAAAAAACACTACAATACTTTCGAGAATTTAATAAAAAAGGCGATGAAGTAACTAGCCAAAAATAGTCTTCGACCGCGGCAACGCTACAAATACAACTGGAACGACTAGAAAAGTAGGAATTCCAATTTAGATTCTAGAGTATTTAGAAACGTAATTTTCAGTCAAGCCAACAGAATTAAAGCAATTTGCAACAATAGGAATGATTTCTTATTTGCTTCCAATGTTTTTTTAAAAACTCTAAATGATAACCATTTCCCTCCTAACATTTACAACATTAAAGATTTTGTCCTTAGAAACAGTCTGGAATATACAGTTTAATAATAATAATTAAAAAAACACTATGCGTAGTTGAAAATGGAAAATAAGGGCTTTTTTCTCTCTTAATACATCTGAATTGATCTCCTTCCCATACTAGAAAAGAGATTTCTGTCTCGGCCTCTTCTTTCCTTCTTTTCTTTTTTCTGCCTTTCTATTCCTCTTATGGGAATATAGATGGCGCCACGGATACTAGTGTTTAATTTTTTGCTTTTCTCGAAAGCGCGGGCAAATTATTTTAATCTGGCTTGTTTCTTCAGGGGGAAAGTTTTTTTGATTTTACCTTATGAAAGTTTATTAATTAAGCTTGATGGCTAATATTTTGTTGGCTTATTAGCGTATTTAATGTTTTTTCTTTTGATGTATGTTCTTGTGGATTTGCTACCTGGTTTCTCTGTTTTTGGGGAGTTCGGGCTATGAGAAGCTCTGTCTTAGCCTAAAATAGGCCTGCTTCTTATAGAAAATTTCCCAAATATTCTTTTGAATCCATTTCGAAATAGTTCTGAGCCCTTGAAAAAGTGAACTAGAATGGATTCCTTGTTTTTGTTGTCTGCTTTTCGTTTACTTCAAATTACTCTAGGATTGCTTGTATTATTTTCTTTTTTAATTTTGGCTTTATTGGTATACTGTCTAGAAAAGTAGGAAAATGTTCGATCCTGTCAAGCCAGAAAGCAATGTTGTCACGTTTTATTTATTTTTTTAAAGGGAAATTAAGAGCAAACAATTCTATTAATTTTAAATAAAATCAAGATTTCTGGCTTAGCTCGGGGGGGGGGGGGGCTGCAGCCCGATAGCCCCCTGGATTCGCCACTGGTTCTTACTATTCTATTTGAATATTTTTCCATATTTTAAAGTAATTTTATCCTTGCGACTTGTTTCTGTAGACTTAACAAATTGGCAAGTCCTGAGGAAAGAGAGATTTTTAACTCCTAAACTAATGCTTCATCTCGCACCATACGTATGGCACAGCATAATCAACAATGGTTTTTGCGCCAGTAAACTCCATCAAATCAAATCACATTTAATCATTTTGCAGTGGAGTTATCTTCTGATACGGAATCGTGAATTTGGTAGCTGCAGTGACACAGTCGTTCAGTCCAAAGCTTCAAATATACGTTAAATTCTCTGATCGAGCAGTGTTGTCAGTAGGTATAAGCCAAAGAAACTGTCCCAACAATATCAGTCCAAAAGTTGATGCTGGCGCGTTATTGTGTACTGTGTCGCCTTGTTTCTGGCAGATATTGAATGTCCCACAACACCGGTTCAGCACAATGGCCGCATCGTCCTTAGAAAATGTAGTTCCGTCTATTGAAAGAGAGACTAAACTTTTAGCCTTCGCTGCGGTCTTGTGCTTCACTGTCATAGCGCCCCTTAGAGAGATCGTACGTCGTATATTTTGACTGTGCTAATATTGCTTAGTTTTGAATTCCCGACCTCCTTCCAAAGAACTGAAGAAGTGTTCTGAAATAGCTAATATATATAAGTTTTATATTATTACTATTACACTTTTTTAAGCTTATTTCCTTATATTGATACGTCATTTTTACTTTTCTTTAATATTTTTATTTGGTCATTTTTATTTTAAATTTGCTTTTATGTACCATATTTATTTTATTTTTAGTTTTATAGTCAATTTAAGTTTAGTTTTAGTTGTTTGTCATAGTTTAGTTTGCTTTATTTTTTTAGGTTTGTTAGATTTAGTTTGTCAATGGTTCTTCTTAACTGTTATGGATGTTATAAAAATGTCATGTATTTTTATGTATATCTTTGAAATGCTCATATATTATTCTGTGTGCTTTGCTAAATTATGTGATATATGCGTTTATGTTTTATGTATGACATGTATGTTTTATATGTTTTATGAATCTTCCCTGCTGACTTTCATGCGCCATAATCCTTTCGGTAAGGTTGGTGGAGTCGGCGAGGTTTATGTATAGATATATATAGCATTTATGGTACACATGCGTGATCATGTGCCGCGTGACATGAAAAAATAAACAATTTCAACTCATCAAAAATAAAGTTTAAATTCATTCATTAAGCATCTCAGACAGCTAAGCCTACTTGGAATTCCTTCTAGAAACAATATGAGAAAAATTATAACTATAGCCACCGATTCAGTTGTGTTAAGCTCGTGGCAGTTCGTACCAGAGTAAATTCATGAAGCCTGTGTGATTTTTCAATTGTTTTACATTTCCCTCAAAAATATACTTTTAAAAAGCGACTTACCGGCAAGTTCCCCCATTTTGGCACATAGATTCGGCGCCAGGCTCACACCCCGGACTGTACTGGCACTCTGATCCATAAAAGTCAGCAAAGCAATGGCACAAATATCCAGTAAAGAAAGCCGCAGCATAGCAAGATCCAGCATAAGAACAATGATGATAAATACAGGCTTCCTTTCTTACAGTCTCGTTCCGGCCGACGATTTCATAGGTTATATTGAACCCGAAAACATCCAAAAGGTGTTCTCTCACTCGCATGTGGATGTTCCCAGACTCCCGAACCAGAAAATCCAGAACCAGAACCGGTTTATTGCTCACCAAGTATGTGGGCTCTCTGTCAGAACTGATCATACCGAATTCTTTCTTGCCCATGTATAAGGTCTCTGAGAAGAAGGCGTATTCTGTCACAGTCATGCCTTCCCGCATGTAGTACTGGGTGAAGTAAATTGCTATCACTTTATCCGATGGTGCTTCTATAACCCACCGACAGTTTATGGGTACTGGGTAAGGTTCTGGGTAGTTGGGGGTTGAGATGATCCCTTTGGAATTTCGCAGAACTCCGCCACACTCGGAGAACATGACTTCCCGTTCTTTCAGTGCACTTGCAAGTATAATTTTTTCTTCTTCTGCACAGAAGACTTGGAATATATTTGAGCAAATAAAGAGGCATAAGATGGTGAGAGTGCAAATGTTGATTTTGTCACCCATCTTAGTTGAATTAGATTAAAATAGTTAGAATTTTTTTATTTAGACGATTGTTCCTCAACTGTTAGAGAAGTCCAGTTGATACTGAGGTTTCTTAACTTGATGAAGTATGGTGGCACAGAATGCTGCCATTTTTACAAACGGAATAATGTGACATGTGGCCTAATCATTGTTAACGTCATAAAATGAGGTATTCCAATAATACTTTAAAAATGAATGATAATTTTTTTATTTTAATATCTTAGCTTTTCTTAATAGATATTGATCAGGATTTTTCACTGTTCAATGAATCAAATTATATTAAATTTTTTCAAATAGAATGGTTACTTCATCATAATGAAGCTGCTGAAACCATTTTGTTTTTCTTCTACTACACCATCGAAATAATAATTATTTTTCATTTTTCCTTCTGATAAAAGTCAAACCACTTCTGTACTTATTCTTAAATCGAAGCTTCAATTAGCTGATGTCTCCATCAAGGATTACTTCTTTATACAGGATCTGTAAAAAAAGAACACAATTCATCAAAAATTTATTCCATGAAAAATTATATAAAATATTGTACATCATTTTTCAAAATATGGTTAAATTAAATATTTTTGATGTCTGGTGTAGGTATAATCGATGAAGAAGCATTATTCTCCAACATTATCAATTAAATGAAATCAATACATTTATAATATAACTCACTTCAGCTTTTAAATTTTCACCAAACTTATATTTCTCTACCACAGTTTAGTTAAATTAGACTAAACCCTTTTCTAATGCTACACGAGAGCTATTTTGGGTTCAACTTCATAATTTTTTAAGCAATGGTCACATGATGAGTACCACATAACAAACAGCACCAAATATCCACACCCACTAGAGGAAGGACATTCGGTGTCGACAGTTTTGACATACAGAAGATTTGCATACACTATTTTTTTTTCAAATTACCATCAAACATATATTTCTTACGCACAGTTTAGTTAAAATAGATGAAAGTCCATTTTTAAAACTACACACTACACGTGAGCTTTTTTGTGATCATACAACATTTCGTTTTGCATTTTGGTGGCAAATGTTCAAGCAATGTTTAAATTTTTTCTATGGACATTGAAAAGTGCATTTTGGTGGCAAATGTTCAAGCAATGTTTTAATTTTTTCTACGGACACTGAAAGGTGCCTTTTGGTGGTAAATGTTCAAGCAATGTTTAAATTTTTTTCTATGGACATTGAAAGGTGCTTTTTTGTAGCAAGTGCTCAAGCACTGTTTAAATTGTTTCTATGGACATTGAAAGACGCCTTTTGGTGGCAGATGTTCAAGCAATGTTTAAATCTTTTCTATGGACATTGAAAGGTGCTTTTTTGTGGCAAGTGTTCAAGCAATGTTTAAATTTTTTCTATGGACATCGAAAGGTGCATTTTGGTGTCAAATATTCAAGCAATGTTTAAAAAGAAGAGGATGAGTGTAAAAAGATGCTCACGTGAAACCAAGTGGAGTAATGAAATGAGTTTTTTGGATGCAAAAATTACGATTTACGAAAATACCTGGAATGCCAAAATGTAAGAAACGTAAATGAGTTGCTTGGCTACAAGGTAATTTATCTTGATGAGGTACGCATGGTCTCCTATTGTGGTCAATAATTAACTTAATGTAAATGCATCCTAACTGTAAGTTATCTTATGCTTTATCTGACGTCAATTCCTTTTAATACTACAAGATGTGCAATGGATTCCAAAATTAAAGGTGCGCCGCTGTTAACGTGTATTATAAATTGATTCCACTTCGGTATCAGTACGAGTACAGGTGATAAAAATTTCTCTTTCGGTTCATAAGGTTCACGAATCATAGTATTAGAGCAATTTCTTTTACAAATTATTTGTTCTTTGATTATATATATGATTATATCTATTAACGGCTCGTCCCTTAGGTATGCAGAGTTGCAGCACTTCCAGAAGTTATTTTAAATACTTGTTTTTTAGTTTTTCATATTATTTGGTTATTTTTTCACATTGGAGAATACGGTGAATAACTGAAATTAAAATAATAACAATAATGCAGAAAGAAGACAGAAAATGAATTAAGAAGTAGGAGACACACGCATTGGGGCTGCTAAGAAAACAGCTCTCAAAAGATCAAAGTAAGCAACAGCTGAGCGACGAGTCGGAAGGCAAAAACGATAGTTTCCACCCACAAAGTTTGGCAGTGGGTCAACTGATCTCCTCGCAGAGCAGATTTGGATCATGGCCGAATTGTGCGATTATCCTTTTTTTATTCTCCCACCCCGAGGCTGGTTTTTACTCTCTTAATTTGATTGCTTCGCCTTTCTTCCTTGTTCGTTATTATTAGGTTACTAAAAAAGCACCCGTCATGGTATGACGGGTGCAAATTGCCTCTTCATTCGAGAGATTTTCCGACAAATTTCACGAGTTTAAATAAATATATATGCGAGAGAAATGTTTAACATTGATTGAAAACAAATAAAATAAACATATGTTTTATGACAGGAAATATTTTTTTATTTACATATTTCTTTACTCAAAAAACTTCTTGGTAAACAACATTGAAGTACTTTTCGTTGTTTAACACTTTTATTATAATTCAATAACCATGAAATTCTCAGCTTGTCAAAAGTTAAAATTTCAAAGGAATTCTTTTACGAAATTCTAATCAAAACAAAGCATTTCTCTGCTTGTCAAACGTTGCCAAAAAATATTATCAAATGATATCATCACGATTGCAATAAATAATCAGATGCATCGTGGCGCCCAAACTGTATCACGCGCATGATATACCACTGACGTGATTGACTACTTTCTATTCGAAATATATGATTAATATAATTTAAAAATTCTCGGAAACTATTGATCATAGCGAGATAAATTTTAGATAAATGAATAGAAATTTTTTTTCTCTATTTTAGAGCTATTAAATTTGAAATTAGAACGACAATTACTCTTTTAAATTTAAAATTACTGAAATTTAGGTTCTCTAACAATGAAATAATGCTGTTTAACGTCTCGCAGTGCTATGGCGCGAATTTTATTTTTGGTGACGTCAGAGCGTTACCGAGAGACAGATCTGGGCAATTATATTAGTAATGGTTCCGCTTTAACGTTGCTCCGGTGGAAACTCATATGCTTTATTTCACACTCGTTTTCTTTTATCAGAAGTCACTTATCGAAAATAAAGCGTCAGTAATTTTTTAAAATACAATTTAGATCATTACAATTGAAACTTTTGGGTTGTGTACAAGTGAAACTGTTTTTTAAAAAATCGTATTTCAACCGCATTCTCTTATGAAATACTACTTTGCTGCTACTGCTCGTTTCTCAGCTGGCGAGCCAGTACTGATTATATCCCACACTCACACAAACAAAACGTTGAATTTATTTCGAGAAAATGCGAATATACTATTATAATTCCACCCCTTAAAACAACCAAGCATAAATATGGATTATTTTTCAAATATCCAGACACAGATAATTATCTTAAGACCCAAAGATAAATATGGATTAATTTTAACCGTCGAGTGAAAACTGAAAACTTAAAACAACCACCGGCGCTCTCCGAACAAAATCCAACGAAATGCTGTGAGAAAACAACGCCTGTTCTAAATGAATCCATTTCCCAAAATAGCATGTCGGTGGGAACCTTAACATCTAAAGGCAGCACTTATTCATTGCGCATGTTCAAATTTTCCAGACGCAATTAACACGCTGAGACACTCTCGGAGTACACCGCAGGAACTAGTCTTTCACTTTCTGTTTTAATTATTCACACACCCATAATTGTTTACAGCCGCCCCTATTCCAGCTAATTTTATGCTCCTCCAGTCCTCTTCACTGTGCCCGTAACTTTAGAATAAATGTAGAACTTTTCTCAAGGATTTCGGGAGAAACGTTTATTCACTACAATTTACTTTCAGCGTGGCCAGACGCAACTCGTACTCGCCAGTAGTCTTTTCAACGTGTGTTTCTACCGATTGTTTTCCGTCTCTCCTGCAGTGAAAGGATAAATAAACAGGTTCGTTGCGTGGGACGAGATAAAAATTGGTTGAAAAAGGACTTTAATTGTGGATGGAGTTAATCTCATGACGCTGTTTATTTACGCTCGAGGAGTTTCTTTCCCGTTAATATAAATAGTAGTACTTGTTGTTGAGAGGATATGGCATGGGGCTAATTCAAGA
>BGPR01000842.1:235934-248480 GCA_013235015.1 Araneus ventricosus | reverse complement strand
AAAACTATACTCCAGATGAAGTCTGAATAATTTTGTCGAATGTTTGCTTGAGGTTCTATCTGGAAGGTAAAGTTTAACACCTGACCAACCATTGATAGTGCAATGGGAAGTCGAAATTCCGGGATAGTTAGGCCGTTGGAGTGCCCAACTTATATAGAATTTTGATTCTCATGAAAGTATGCCAACTTAATAATCATATTTTTTTATCTATTGTTAAAAATAAAAATAATCTTGAATCTTGTAATGCATCTTGTAGTGCATCTTGCATCACACTCGAAAAGTATTCTCCAGATGGAGTCGGAACAATTTTGTCGAATGTTTGCTTGGGGTTCTATTTGGAAGGCAACGTTTAACACCTGGCCATTGATAGTGTTATGGGAAGTCGAAATTCCGGGATAGTTCGGCCGTTGGAATGCCCAACTTATGTAGAATTTTCATTCTCATGAAAGTATGCCAACTTATTAATCGTATTTTTTTTTTTATCAATTGTTAAAAATAATATTGCATCTTGTATTGTATCTTGCATCTTGCATCTTGTAGTGCATCTTGCATCGCACTCGAAAAGTATTCTCCAGATGGAGTCGAAACGATTTTGTCGAATGTTTGCTTGAGGTTCTATTTGGAAGGTAAAGTTTAACACCTGAGTAATCATTGATAGTGTAATGGGAAGTCGAAATTCTGGGATAGTTAGGCCGTTGGAATACCCAACTGATACAGAATTTTGATTCTCATGTCTCATGAAAGTATGTGAACTTAATAATCGGACGGGTTTTTTTTTATCAATTGTTAAAAATAAAAATAATATTGCATCTTGTAATACATCTTGCATGGCACTCGAAAACTATTCTCCAGATGGAGTCTGAACAATTTTGTTGAATGTTTGCTTGAGGTTCTATTTGGAAGGCAGCGTTCAACACCTGAGCATTGATAGTGTAATGGGAAGTCGAAATTCTGGGATAGTTAAGCCGTTGGAATGCCCAACTTATACAGAATTTTGCTTCTAATGTCTCATGAAAGTATGTCAACTTAATAATCGGAAGGCGTTTTTCATAAATTGTTAAAAATGAAAATAACATTTCGATATAAATCCGGGGGCGGGGGGTGAGTTTAATTATTTTATAGCCTAATTTCATCACTTAACGAGCAACTATTTTTTGAAAGTTCAATGAGGAAGAAAATACTCAATTTTTCGCAGCCAATAAACAAATATTTCTGAACTTCTTAAGAATGTGATATGCACAAGAAAATGCATGTTGCTACTAGATTTGAAAAAAATATTCTAAAATATTCGTTATTGATTGTAAAAATTTGAGCATTTTCTTCCTCTTTGGACTTTCAAAAAATTGAGATAGGTGGTATTGCTATTTAAACGACCATTTATTACATTTTGATATCCAATATTTCCAGATTACTAAACCATCGACAAAATGACTTTTTCAATCTGTTTGATTTTCACTTGAAAGCGAAGATAAACTACTACGCTCAGGTCTGGAATATAATCTATTACGGAAGAATAAGTGCAGATATAACCTATTTAGTTCCCGTTTCCAAAAAGTTACTACCCTGCACAACTGTGCTTTTGACGTGGAAACGTCTTTCCGCTCGTTACAGTGATAGTCGGTCGAACTTTCTTATGTGACAAAATACCGTCAGATTTGAATCGCTAATAACTAAAAGACAAATAATGCGAAAAGAATGGTTGACCCCACAACGGATAGATCATATCTGTAAGAGTTTGTCGCACAGTATTTGTTTTGCCTGTGACAACATCGTACGAGTGCAGGCACATGCGCCTGATTGTTATGAATTAGCTTTATGTAAAGATATAAATAAGTGTAGCGTGGAAACGCGTTTAACTAGGAGGTTGATTCTGGTGTGATTTTAGAGAGCTTGAGGAGTATTACTAGGACCCAGAGTGAGACAATAAAAATATTTATCAGAATATAAATAAAAATCGGTATTAAACTGAAAATTTCAAACTCCACGTTTTTCTTGATTTTAACATGTAGAGTTTTCTTTAGAATTGTCAGAAACTTACAGAATACTTGACAATACCTAAAAGAAACATTGTATTAAAATCTGAATTCCAAAATTTGAATATTACGGGAAATATGAGTAAATAATGTTTTACTGCGCATACGCGAAATGTAGTTCCATATACTGTCAACAGATGGCGCCATCAAAAGCTACTTTAATTAAAACATAAGAATTGCGCAGTCACAAGTTTATCGCATGTAGCAAGGGTCTGTTTTAGCTTGTGATTTATCTATTCTGTAACCATTATACTACTCTGTGTAAATATTGTATTAAAGAGATTGATAATTAAATTACATATTAATACGAAACACTTTATGGTTTTATCCCGACGTTTTCACGAAAAATCTAAGGGCGCGGACCCGAACTGCGCATTTCTTATGTTTTTTCTGCCATTTGGTCATACAATGATGTAAATGCGGATTAGAAATCTGCTTATGCGCATATCCTCCAGCGCATTCATGGCTGCACTTCTTCGGAAATTGAGAATTGTTGCCCGTTAAGAAAATTCTTCATCCTACGAAAAAGTCACATGGAGTGAGATCAGGAGCATAAGCTGGTTGTGGAAGTATCGGAATTGGTTGTTTCGACAGGAAATCTAACACAAGAAGGGACCTATGAGACGGAGTCTTGTGATGAATCACTTACGACTTGACTTCCCCCACTGCAAGAACTTTTGAGTCACTGTTACACACACTAGCGATGAATGCTTTTTACGGAGCACACGGCCTCTAGATTCTCAATCTCCGAACCTGATAAGTAACACCCTGACTTATAAAAAATTTGAAGTAAACCTAATTAACTAAATTTCCCTAAAAAGTAATTAAGAATTAAGTCTGAAAGTAAATATTTTGTTAGTTATGTGTAATTAAATTTTGCAGCAATCTCCATTCGCAACAGTCATTCGCCTTTCCTCCCACTCATACATACTATAAAACTATGTAAAAAAAGGAAAAATAAAAAAATGACGGGAGTCTTTTTCTAACAACCGCTGGTGTTAAAGGCGTAGGACTACTTTACTCGCGTGACTCTTTTGTTTCTCGGTTTCTCTTTGTTACTCGCGATACACTTTTGTGTCTCGAAGTTCCTCGCGAAACTCTTGTTTCTCTAATTTACACGTGATTGTCTCTGATTTCTCGAAGTTACTTTCAATTCTCTTGAGTTTCTCTGAAATACTAATGGATGGAAAATTGGCGAAATAAAATTAAACCAAGGTTACCATGAAAATTGTTTTATTACTTAATAAAATAGAATACAATGTCAATTCTTTTGTTTTGAATTCTTCAATCGTGCGTGCATATGCTACAATTCTGCGTAGGATCGGTCTATGATATGAAAAGTAACATACATGATTAATAATTTATTTTGTAACTACTGTTGTTATCCTTTATCTCTAAAATAAGACATTAGTTATGTTTTCACCATATGTAGTTACCGAGATATTGAGGACCTCCCATACAACATTTTTTGGCGTTTTGGCGTGTGAATCAAATTCCTTCCTGAGACCCCAATGGGAGGAACGTAGTTCTACGTTAATAAACAAAAAGGATTCAGTGTATAAATAAAATTGGATAGAAAGGAGATTCCCGTTACCTGCTCTGTATGCGTTTAAACTGAATGAAACATGATCCCACTAATCCGACACATACTTTTCTCTTGTACTGCACAAAATGCGTAATTCCTTTACATTTATAAAATATTTAAAAGTTCCGAATATTTTGAATGTAATACAATATGAATATGGCATTATCCGCCTTAAGACAAGCAGTTAGCGAATCGTAGCAGTCATTTAAGAAAAATGTAGAGTAAAAAATTAAGTAAGTTTTTGAAAAATAACGTAGCGAGTTTTGCTTACCTACATTAACGTCTCGTTTTGAAGCACAATAATAGTAGAAAGGAAGAAGATTATTTGGTGACGGACTTCTTTATTTTGAACCGTAGTCACATTAACGTCTCGTTTTGAAGCACAAGATTAGTAGGAAGCAACAAGATTATTTGGGGACGGACTTCTTTATTTTGAAGCGTATTCACATGACGCGAATGACACATTAGCCGGCAACCGCCTTCCAAGTTTCCACACAACACGAGGGAGAGTACATTTCACTCTGGAGAGACGATTTAACATACATTCCGAATATATAAACCGGATCTTTAATGGAATCGGATTTTAAGCGTGGAACCCTAAGATTCTGAGGCTGAGACCTTACCAAAAGTCATCGATCACCAAATAATGCAGAGAAATATAAAATAAATTTAATGCCTTAACAAAATATACCTTTTATTATAAGAAAAACTAGGCGCCAACGGTGATCAGCTGCTCTTCCGTAATATTAATAGCCTGTGGCTATGTTTGAAACTTGGCGAAATAACAAATTGGCTGTTATAGGTTGAAGGACTCTGCCAAAGTTTTGTTTCGCGATATATCTAGAAAATGAATGGTGGTAGGCGACATTTCATGACATATTTAGAGGTCAGAAGATTTCATATGAAATAAAAATTTTCGAAATCGGTACAGTAATTGAGGCTAGAGGACTTTCTCATAGTTTTTACCTTTAGTGAATGTACAGTGGAGAAGTATTTTTTTCGATTTCTCTCGAAAATTGGGGTGGTGGGCGGTAAGCGACCATGATGACATATCTAGACGTCACATACTTTCATATGAAATAAAAGTTGTCGAAATTGATACAGTGGTTAGGGCTAGAGAATTGTCTTTTGCTTTTCCCTATAGAGAATGACAGTGGAGAAGTATTTTTTTGATTTCTCTCGAAAATGGAGGGGGCGGCAGAGGCAGGCGACCATTGTTGACATTTGTAGACGTCATAATCTTCCATATGACATAAAAATTATACAAATGGTCCAGTGGTTGGCGATGGAGGACTCATCTTCTGATTTTACCAATTATTTTAAATATATAGATGCATATGTCTAGCAAATAAAACCTAAAATATGTTACTGTTGTCAGAACCAAATTAAATAATGCAGTTAAAAATAATCAAAAACACAATTATTATTCAAAGCGAAAGACATCGTTTTCAGTAAAACTGTTTACTGTTTATCGCATTATATAATGTTTAACAATAGATTAAAAATTAGATTTGAGTAAATATATTTCACGGGGATTTAATATCATTTCATAACTTTAAAGTATGAATACATTTTAGTAAATATTTATATTTTAGCGAAAAACACAATATTGACTTCGCAAACTAAATTTCAAAGTATTTATTTGTTGCCTTTGTAATAAAGTCAATTTCAGATGGATTTTAAAAGCTCCGATTATTTAAATTGTACTTAGTTTTGAATGCATGTATGTCTGAAAAGAAAGATTCTATTTAATCATACGAATTATTTACATTAACTTTAAAATTCTAAATTACATAAAACATCTGTGAATTATGCCAAATTTTTTCAATTTTAAATAACGGAAATTGTATAAAGGAAACGAAATGCAAAATTTAAACAAATTAAATATTTTAACATGTTTTAAGTTATTTTGTTCTTGGGATAATAATTTTAATGCAAACTTCTGAGTAATACATTTATTTATTAACTTTTTGTTCTTTTATGTTTCACCAGTGTTGATTAACTATACATAATATTGCGATTTATGTATTTAACATAGTTGAAGCATGACTTTTTAACTTGTTTATCTAATTATGAATGTAATTGATATTTCAATTTCCTTATTCGCTTTCAATTTCCTTTATTAGGATAATGCATAAACGTTAATGAATTATCAATATTTTCATTAGATAAATTTTATATCAAAAGTATATGAGTCCAAAGCGTATCAGTTACCGAAGAAAGACTTTTAACTAATTTAAAATTAATTTAAATTAAACTTGCAAAATTTGGGAAGTAATGTGCTCACCTTTTTTATCAATTTATTTACTGTGTTACATTCGGGTTTTGTACGAGTACTAGCTGATATGCATGGTGTAGCTTGGGATAAAATGCTTTCTAGTCCAAGTATTTATAACATGTTAAAGTTAATTAAGCAGCCTTTAACCGCAGCGTCCTTTGTTGATTTTTGTTTAACCACTCCTGAGCCACCTGACCCCTCAGCTAGCAGCTAAACCACGTCTTCTATTTGTCTCCCTACATTGAACCACCTGGAACGAGTCTAGAAACTTGTGATATTCCATTTTTACCTCCCCATCCTTGCTACGGTGACAACAGAAGTTCTTCGTATCATGGTTTATTTATTAACATGGCTCAAAACCCCATTTTTGGTGTTTATGTGCCTGGTCAGAAAACAACGCATAGTGTTCCTTCCTTTTTTCCTTAGGTTCTCTCCCTTCTGTAAGAACGGGGTTTAGCCACCTTGTATGACTTTAAGTTCTCATTAAGCCGGTCATTCACTTCACAGACAAAGCGTATATTTTGGAACTCGAGAAGGGAAAAGCGATAAAAATCTATGGAAATGTGCCAAACGGCTTGCCGTGGTTTGGAATCCCGTCTGGGCTGAAATCGGAAGAAAAAATAAGAAGGACTCTGAAAGAGGCTAGCGAAAAGAGCAATTCCGATTGAAGCCTCGCTTCGAGGGTAGTATAAATTGAAATCTGTTGACTGGGGAGCGATTAACAAGCAGCTGTAGAGAGCAAAAGAAGATCGCTCCCCCTACCTTCGTTCAGAGTTAGCGCCCTTTTAAATGCAAGTGAATGGCGTGCCTGTATTTTTCGATTAAAATGGGTGGAAAAAAACCGGGCTTACGAAAAATAACATGGCTATACTTCAAATAAATGGCCGGCTTTAGGATCATTTATAAAAATTAGACGAAATATCTCATAGAGAGTGTAATTAAACTAACGTCATTGGATTGTTGTGTTTGCATATTAAAAGGTGCACAGAATAACCAGCGGGAGTGACCTCCCCGAAACTTTCTCGCATACGACCAGTGATGTGGGGTGGGTAAACACCCAGTAGGTAAATATTCTTAGGGTATTTATCCAAGGCCTAGTTATTTTGAGAAAAAAATTATGAATGGTGATTTTCAATGAAACATATAAAATTCATGAATTCCCGAAACTTAATATTTTGCAAAAAGAATTGCGTATGTTCTCAATTTCTATGCGCACTCAGGTACCACAACTTTATTTAACGTTTTTGAGTAAGAAATCTTACTACAGATATCACGCAAGATTTCACCGTACCTTCCATCTGGGGAATGTCAGAAAGAAGTTTCGATTCGGGTTGCCATAATTTCCGATGCGCGTGTTAGACTTTCCTGAGTGGCGAGATACAATTTCCTTCGTAGACCGCCAAGGTCAAACGCCAACCATACTAACTGGAGTAAAACAAGTATGTGATTATACAGACCTATAGACAGTCAACCCTTCGTCGGATTTGGCCCAAAATTTTATACGGACCTACATTCATGATGATAAAACTGTGTACTAAATTTTATCCATCTAGATATTCAAGTTTTTGAGTTATAGTGTTCCCATGACCGAGAACAGACAGACAGGCAGACTTCCCATAAACGGATTTTGTCCATTTTAGAAACCTACAAATTATGTACAGAAATCATATACAAAATGTCATCCCCGTAACTCTAATAGTTTTCGAGTTATCGTGTTCACAGACAGACAGACATAATTCCAAAATTGTGTTTTTCGGACTCAGGGAGGTCTAAACCGTGGAGATTCGTCAAAATATCGAGTTCGAATTTTTTGACGATTACAGTACTTTCTCTTTGTATACTTCGTATATGAGAAAGTAGAAAGAAGTGATAAAAATTGTACAATTCTTTTAATGTCCACAGGAAGCAAGTTTTTTCATATGTTTTTAACAGCGGTATAAACACGCGAGTGAAGGGTTTGATGAATCAATGATATTGGTATGAATTTAATTACAATAACAGAAATCATTATTTCAAATTGTAGTTAAACTCAAGTTTAAAAAATATTAAAATTGAGGAAAAAAATATACAGCAATTTTATTAGTATCATTATAAAGATAATTGCATGCTCTTTAAGATGATATGTAAATCATTCTCGTGAGGTAATTACTTAAAAAATTACTGCTGGCGAAAAGATGGGCAAAAACGACGATGTTGGTTTAATTTTGGTATTTTGTTAATTATCTTAAAATTGAATTAATTCTGAAAGTTGAAAATAGCATTGTTGGGCTAGAAATAAACCCCAGAATGTCATGAGCAAATTTTATGGCACTATTGTTCATCGTTTAGAAAGAGTTCTTGACGCATGTATTTTTTTGCTTTAAATTATAGATTAAATCAGAAAAAAATGGTTAATTTTTTGCATATACCTTAACAGAGTGGTTCGAAATGTTATAAGCTAGAAATGAAGAGAAATAAGGAATACATAAACAGAAATGCATCACTAACCAAATATACTATATAATATATATATAATATATATAATATTTGAGTACTCTGAACGATAAAATGACACGATATAAATAATGAAAATTATAAAAGCGTAACGAATTTGTTTATAACTTTTTTTTATATTGGTACAAACCGTTTTGATGAACCCAGGATGATCACTTTCTTAGAAATTGACAAACTCCCTCGTCAGAATTAAAAGCCTTCTTGTTTGATATTGTCTATATAATACTACTTGAACACCCCCTCTAAGAATCTGTTTTATACTTAGTACTCTAAAATGAATTCCTCATTAGTTTTATACAGAGAAAAAATCCCCAGATTACCATCTGAAAAAATCTTTTTCCTTATATAAGAAGGCAAGTGAAACTTAAATTTGATTATGAAATAACTTTTCTTCGCTTAAAAAGCAGAAAATACTCAATTTTTCGCAATCCATAAAAAATATTTCTGAACTTATTTGACATCTGATCTGAAGATGAGACCGTATGTTCTTACCAGATGTGAACAAAAATTTAGAAAGATTTGTTATTGGTTGCAAAAAATTGAGTATTTTCTTCCTGTTTGAAATTTTAAAAAATCGAGATAGGTGGTGTTGTTTGTTACGCGACGATTTTCTATTTTCGACATCATTGCCATTCCAGAAGTATAAACTTTTACAAAACGTAGATAAAATAAAAGGATATAGAAAGTCTAATTAAATACGCAAAATAAAGAAAATATACTTGGCCCTGAAGATAATTAAAGAGTATTTAGAGTTTTTAAAGTTTTGAAATCAAAAGGAAAATATTGACGCAATAATATTATCCACTGCTCTCTTTCAAACTATTTCGAAATAAATAAATACTTTACAATTGAAACACATCGCTGAAAGCTTTGCACTTCCTGTGATTGAGTTATGCTGAATTCCATGCTACTGACAATGATTATCTCAAAATGATTGATTACGCTGTCTATTAATCAACAAATTCTCTAATGAATTTGATGCGATACCTAATTACATCTACCTAGAATTCTCAGAAATCTCAAAATCTGAGATATTGAGACCCAACGTGGCAGGAACTTGATTGAGTTAGGCAGGAATATGATTATCAGCTGTTGAAATCGTGGTAAATGAACGAAAATCTATCATTGAAGATTTTGATAAATGGTGTATCATTTTGACTGATATACAGAATTATTAGACATGTATATTAAAGTAGGAGATTCGTTGAACGGAACTCTGTAATTAATAAATTGGTGTTTGTGAAACATGTTCCCAATTATTTATTCACTTGATAAATTTGGCAATTTCTTGATTTACCGCATGGTTTGAAATAAATTATTTTCTTATTGTTCTAATATCTGTGGAACAATAATTATTCAGTTCGACTTAAAAATACGGCTGAATCCTGTAGTTAAGTTCTTGACATTTCCACCAACCATTAAAATGGCCGCCAACTGATTGGTATTAACATTATTATATTCAATAACATATTTTGGCTAATCATTGATTTAAAAAATAAAGTTTGGCAGGCCTACTGTGTTTATAAGTCCAAGGATTATTTTTGTAGTAGCTGATTCCGCTCAGGGCAGCACCGCTCTATTGTCTAGTCTTCGAAATTAAAAATATATTTATGTAATGATTTAAAATTTTCCTAGTTTTAAAAACGCTTCTTAAATTTTAATTCATAAAATTATTTCTACTTAAGCTCTAGTATAAAAATAACTACCACTGTAACTGAAACAAGTCCGGATTCAACCGGCTCTGGCGAGCGGGAATTTCCCCTTTTCGAAACTAATATAAAAACTCGCAGCTATATTGTGACGTTCCTTTCTCACAATGTAATTCCTTTCCGTTAACACGCTGTCTTTGAGTGTAAGTTTCATTCATGGCTATGGAGTAGAATTTACTTTTGAAGACATTATTATAACTATTACTTTCATATAATCTACATTATCATCTTTAAAATGGATAAATCGAATTGGAATCAAGCACTGATTGGATCAAAAACTGCCTATTTATTCAAGATGTTTGCTCTACACTTCACGTAACGAAACATTATATTTATATATATAGACAATAAACCATGTTCACAATAGTAAAAACATTAGGAATGGATTCAGGTTCTTCTAAGCCTTTCTGCTTTGATCCAAGTTGTTACCTAAGACTTACTTGATCTCCTTTGAAGCATGTCATTCAAAAATTCATTCCCACGCTGTCCTTTCCTCCGTATGTTGTAAGACATGTTGTAAACTCTACGACAAACTTTTTCTCGAGGGAAATAGTTGGTTTACACCAGAATAGAAGCAGAGAGTGATATAAAAGTAGGCTATTCCTATGAGTTATGCCTAAGAGGACAACATTCCGGATTTGTTTTGAAAACAAACCAATAGTTGTCATCTCGAGAAACACCGAGTATACTATCTCGTAACTTTTATATATGGAAATTAAGTGTAAACAATAAATAGTATAAGGCCATATGAGAAAAATTTTATTGGAGTTTATTTGTTAATTTACTCACATTTTATGGGTTGAAAAACAATGTATCTTTTAAAAGGAATTTTTACATGCAAAGAATAATCATCTACTGCATCTCATAATCTTAGTTATGAAACGAAAGATTTCCCATTATGTATTTATTAAGACTGCAGCTTATTATTAATTCAGATGTTATTGTAAAAGATAGAAATTTTGATGCTTTTTTTAAGTGTGCAAACCTTTATGCAGAGAAAACGCTGAAAATCTGAATGCTAGATTGAACAAATATTTGTTCAGTAAAACAGTCGTCCAAAGTATATAATTATTTCCTAATTTTCTTTGAGTTAATTTAGTTATAGTTTGTATTATATATAATGCTAATATCCTCCGAGAATTACTTTTGAGAAAACATGTATAATTATTAAACAGTTCAGATATAATCAAAGAGAAAATTTAAATAATATATTAAGCTATTTTGGCAAATACTAAAAATTTGTTATTTTTTCAAATTAAATAAATTTGTATTTTTAAAAGGTATGTATTTTAAAAGAAGAGCTTTCTTGATTTAGTTTAAAAAGTAATTTGATAAATATGTTTTTGCTAAACCCAGATGCATATATATGTACAATTAAAATAATTAAGCTTATTATAATGTTTCTTCAGAATAGAGTAAATCGCATTAAATTGCATTAGAAAATGAAGTAAATACTTAATTTTAATATTTCTACTTGGTGCTTTCTCTAATTTATGAACTTATTAATCAGTAAGTTTTGACTTTGAAAACATCATTTCTTTTATTTCACTTCCATTAATTATCAAATAAATGCTGTTTTTAATTCTATATTTCTTACGTTATGCTCTTGTTAATGAAAAATTGAGATAATTACTGAATAATATTTAAATCAATATTCTACAGTCTGTTACATTCTAAAGTATGGTGACAATTTGAAATAAATCATAATCTCATGGGCTTCTAAAATAGCGCGTGTTTAATAAAACAACGCTGAAAAATCACAATTTATGAACAACCAAAGACCCCAGGTATGTAAAATATTTATCTTCACTTTAGAAATTCGCGTTATTTTGTAAAAAGAATTTTATTTTAATGCATATGAAGTTGCTTCATGGAAAATTTATATCAACATAAAATAGTATATCATTAATTAAATTAAAATATAGTTTAGTTTGAAGTAGTAAATCAAAACAATGAACTCAATTTGGTTAGTTAATTAAATCAATGGTATCTTTAACGCAATTTGAATTCAATAGAAGTATAACAGCATTTTTTAAAGTTATTATCTCGATATGAAGGAAGAGTTCTGCGAAATAGGAATATAGAAGAGCATAAAATGTAAATGGCTTTATTTTGTTTCCTGAAATGTTGTTTCATAGAATTAAGAATTTTTTCATAAATTTATGCAAATGAATTTTTCTATATTCCTTAACATTGATTGTATTTTGAAAAGTTTGTAATAAAGACCATAAGAGAAGTATATAATTTTACTATTTTTGAATTGTATTACTATTCAGGATTTGATGCGTGTTTTTAAAAAATTTTTCTGCGGGTTATTTTTCAAAACTAAACTAATGCTTTTACGTTTTATATATGCTTTACGTTTTACGAAGAATAAGTTTTCCTCGTCATTAAATGATAGGTATCTGATTGCCTGAAACCGCCCGAACCATCATTATAGGGTTAATC
>BGPR01000842.1:213750-234256 GCA_013235015.1 Araneus ventricosus | reverse complement strand
CCAATTATTATTGTCTTTTCTATAACAAGTTACTATTTGTCTTTTCTATAACAAGTTACTACTGGTGTTTTCTGTAGCTTGCATAGTACCATCCAATTATTATTGTCTTTTCTATAACAAGTTATTATTTGTCATTCTGTAGCTTGTATCTAATTAGTATACTGCAAATTTGTGATACAGAAAAGTAAAGTCCCGAGTTCTAATTTAAAATGGATTTTTCAGTTGTTGTTAGTCATGCTAGTTAGTTTGAAATGTATTTCAACGAGATAGGCGTTTTTTTTTCTGCTCTTCTTTGAACAGGTATACTTTAATTATAACCGAAGTAACATACATTTCGCAAGAAAAACAAAGACAGTAAAACCCATACCAGACAACAAAAGACCAATTACTTATGATGTATTATGTAATATAATCTTCTGAAGAATTTTACCAAAACACTACCAGTAAAGTTACCTTTAATAAAAAATTGTGACTGAACTGTCTTTCAAGAATAATATTTATAATTTCTGGAATTTTATAAAGCTAAATATTCAAGAAGAAATAATTTATTTAATAACTCTTTCAAAGCACAATGATGGCGTTAAAATATTTGCTTAATTTAACAATCGGCTTAAAAATTCCTCCATCATTCTGTCCTTTCAAAAGCTGTGAAAGACGAATTTAATTTAGTTAGTTCAATTTTTTATGACTTCAAGATGAGAGAAAATAATGTCTCTTGACAATCCACTTTTCTTTAATCACTGGAGTTTAATCATTTAAAAAAATACAATTACATTTTTGATTTTTCTGTGCTTGGTAAAGAAAATGGAGGAAAAAACAATAAACGAATTCCACATTTTCCTTAAGATTAAGAAACAACAGCAATATTAAAATAAGGAAACTGACACTTTTATTTTTCCCAATCGATTTTTTTGAAGTTGAAAACCAAACGATAAATGTGAATTGCCATTTTAACAGCATTAAAATCACTGTAATTGGAGAATGTTTTCTTTTTTTTAACCGTTATTAAAACATTCTTAAATCATTTTTATTTGCAATACGTGTCAGATCTAAAGAGCTAATTTTTCTGAAAAATCGTAATTTATACATTTAATCCTGAAGAATGGTTCGGGCTTTATCATTCTAATTAAATAAAGGAATTTTATAACCATTAAAATAATCCCTTTTAGCAAAAGCTATTAAATTAAAAGTATTATTGGAGTTTAATTTGCAGCTTAATTATAAATTCAATTACATTTCATAAAATAAAAATGGAAAAATCGAAGATGCGAGTTAATTTATTTATATTTCTTTGGAAGTGAAAATAGTTATATTTTCATTTCAAAGCAAAACTCCTTTTTAACAGGAATTTAAAGATTTAATCCTAAAATTTTCTACTTCCTATTATACTTGCTGTTGTATATAATTAATTCTTTAGACGAAAGAAGGATTAGTAGTATTTCAAGATAATGCTATCATTTACATCTTTTAACTTTTCATGGATTACTTAGCTTGCTTTGAAATATGAGTTCAATCTGTTTAAACAAACGATCTTAATGAATTTTTTATAGTTCTATTCAGTTTATATATATATATATATATATATATATATTTAATCTCCTTTTCTTCCTTTGTTTGGCAACAGCAATAACTGGTTTGACGACATTTCCTCGTGCTTCTCACAGTCCTGTTTGCTTATTCCTGGCGGTTGTTAGCCTTTTTCTCTTTTATTATTTTGTGAATACTACTTTATTATTTTTATTCTAGGTCTTTTGTATTCGGATTTTTTGCTTCCGATTTTTTAAATCATCTTCACTGTATTTGTCTTTTATTCCAGAAATTTTCCATTTTCCATTGTCTTGTGCTTTTTGAGGGGATAGCGACAAATTTTTACGGTTTTCGTATGTCGTTAGCAGAAAAAAGCACTTATTAATATCATAGGCGAGCTTCTCTTCCTGACGAGCGGCTCGCCATGATATTTTTCAATTTATTAAAATTTTTGTCTATTTTTTTTTGGCTATTGTTTCTTGCATGTTTTTGAGTTTTTGTCTTTTGTTTCTTGTTTGTTTGGATATATATGTCAATTCCCAAGACCGATTGGTATTTGATCGTTGGAATTCCAATTCTGGGTTGTCTTCCTCATAGTAGTATTAGTATATTAACAAACTATCTTCTGTATTACATTTGCATGATTATTAATAAGGTAATTTTATTTTTATTTTAATTTTTAGATTAATATATGAATATATTGAAAATATAACACGTTTGGATTATTTGAAATATTTAACTAAATATATATTTATTTCAATAATATAATGTAATATATATCAATAATTATTTCAATAATATATATATATTAGTTCAAATTTTAATTCTGAATAAAGTAATAAAATATTTTGTATTTGGTGATAGAAAACTCAATATGGAATGGTTAAATTTCGTGTATTCAATTCATATTTTGGTGACCATTTAAACATTTTAAAGTATTAATCAATTCACATACCTGTAAAATATTTAATATAATTTACATAACATTTTCTATAATGAACAATGCTATAATGTCCATTCTTTCCTTTATACTTTTGCGTTTCTTTATCATAAAAATTGATGTGGGGATGCACCATCCGATGTTTGAAATAAACTAAATTAATGAAATTTAATGTCAAATTATTATTCAAGTTTACGTTACGGTTCTGAGGCATCTGACAAGAATTAAGATTCCATTCGTATTTTTTGCCGCCAAATGAAAACACAATTCTAACTGACATTATCACCATATGGCACTATGTGGTAAAATAAAATAAAATAAAAACTAAGAATAGTCTGCGTCCAAGGTACAGCCTAATATTTTCCTTACGTCAGTACGTAAACAGTTGTAGATAAATATTTTCTGAATGTGGTCACTGAGAAACCAATTAACCAGCAGAAATGATAACTACAATTACCTAATTTGATGATACTTCAGTTATTCAGACCTGAACAGGAATAACTACTTTAAAATAACAGTAACAACATTCAATTCCACGTTATCTTCATATCTTCCAATTTTCAACAAATTTTAACCCGTTGACTGCGTATCCCGCGAATTTCTCGGATTGGAAGTAAGCCTATTTTCTTCTACATCCTGTGATTTTCCCAGTCTAATGTGTTTACGTAGTACTTTTATAGCGTTGGATCATATTATACTAATAAAGCTTTGCATATAAATAACAACTCGCTTGGCTCGACGGTCTTTGAACATGTTTGTAAATGTTGCAACTAAATAGTGATTTAATAAAATTAAACAGTCACAGGGTTTTGGTTGTCGTGGAATTGTACACTGTAGGATAAATTGATGATGATAAATAGACAAAAGGTATTGAAGGTTTAAATTATTTACTTAAATGTTTCGTCGTGAATGAACAGACATTTTTCTTTTGCTTCGAATATTCGATTAATCAAATTTCAGCATTTCCCGCTTCCTTTTATCTCTCATTATTTCGACAAATAATTCACATTCAAAACAGCATTTTGTTGACCTGTGGACAGTTCCTGTTAGCCTTTGTTTTCAACTCACACCTTACAAGAGAAATAAGAAGAAACAATAGCTTATGCACTTTAAAAAACATAGCAAGATAACGTCACAAGTTGAAAAATAGAATAGTACAAATCGCTGCCATCCAAAGATTGAGATATAAAATGAGAAATCTAGTATTTTTCTTTTTGTAGAATCCGAGGGCTGTAATATTATTCCTTCTCGTTGATAAAATTCTTGCTATTTTTTTTGCTCGTGACCAATTTTTTTGCTTAAACTTAACTGCGTTATATTGAAATTATTTCCTTAAACGCAGAACCAGAGTCCATCTCAGTCACTTATTAGTCCAACTCTGGCAACAAACCATGCCATGATAACGTCAGAAGTTGGAAATGGAATAATTCAAATCGTTGCTATCCAAATATTGAGAAATGAAATGATAATAAAATGAGAAATCTAGTATTTTTCTTTTTGTAGAAACTCACGAGAGCTATAATATTATTCCTTCTGGTTGTTAAAAATGTTGCTTTTTTTGCTATTGACCAAATTATTTGCGTGAACTTAACTGCGTTATGTTAAATATATTGAGATTATTTCCTCAAACTCAAAACCAGAGTCCATCTCAGCCACTTATTAGTCCAACTCTTGCAACAACATGATAAAGTCACAAGTTGAAAAATGGAACAATACAAATCGTTGCTATCTAAATATTGAGAAATAAAATGATAATAAAATGAGCAATCTAGTATTTTTCTTGTTGTAGGAACTCGCGAAAGGTGTAATATTATTCCTTCTGGTTGTAAAAATTGTTGCCATTTTTTGATATTGACAAAATTATTTGCGTAAACTTAACTGCGTTATATTGAAATTATTTCCTCAAACGCAGAACCAGAGTCCATCTCAGTCACTTATCATTGATTGGTCCAATTTTTTGCAATTTATGCTGCGTCCACGCTGAAATATTTTACTTTAATGCATATATCATTATCATTACCGAAAAAAAAGTTTGAAGCCTTGAAGCTGGGACTGGAAATTTAACTGAATCGAATTATCTACTAATATTTTTCAAAGATCTTACTAGCAAGTAGTTGCCGCTGTCTATTGCTTGCCTCTATAAGAAGGCACGATATAATATCCCGTGTTATAACGCCGTAAAGAGGGAACTAATGGCAATTTTATAGAGAAACACATAAGCGAAAGAATTTTAACGAAAACATCTTCTCAATCACGCAGCCTGGTGTCTTTTGTCTGCGTAGCAACCGTTGCCAAGGTGCAACCAGACTTTTAAACTATGCTAATTGAGAACCTAGAAAAGACGGAAGTAACAACTTCCGCTTGAGAATCGACCGAAGCTACCTGTGTCACCCCATAAACCACTGCGTTCTCTCTTATTCTTCAAAAAAGCAATATAATTCACTCTAAACACATTTAAATGGAGATTCTACCCTCTTGTCCGAAACATCGATGCATGATAATGTTTTTGGTTTTATTAACCCCTTAACCGTCGCGGCAGTCATATTGACGTGCATCGAATTATCGCATTTTTAGGCTTATAAACTAAAATTTAATCATTAATCTTAATATAAATAAAAGTCACTGTGGCTATGTATGTGGCTATGTTCCACATCTCCTCCTAAATCAATGAACTGTTTTCATCCAAATTTTGCACACTTATTATTTAAGACAAGGGGAAGACACTTATAAACTTTTCTAAGTCCAAAAGTTAATTAAACAGTCAGTTAATTAGAAATTAACCGAAACCGTTTTTCCGCCGTAACTTCAGGGCAAATTGTCAGACAAAAAATATTTTTATACCATCTTAAAGTTCAAACTTTTACCCTTTCAATTATATCAATTTTATATTTGTGACATTTTGCCTTCAATTTTTATTAATTTTTGAAAGTTTAATAATTGTTAATTACGTGCAGATGATTTTGAAATAACCCAAATTTATAGCTACTACATTGCTAGGCAACGGTTAGACTTTGAACTAATTTACCTTTATTTCTCAAATTTGTGCTTATTTTTATAAATATGTTTTATATAAGAAGAGATTCAACCGTCAATTTTGAAAAGCCCCAAATCTTATTAAAATTTCAGTTAATTGGAAATTAAGCAAGATTTTGGCATTTTCCGTGATATTTTTCGGAAATCTGTATTATGTCACAAAAACTATTTTTACACATAATAAAAGTTTAAAAAAATTAACTTTTCGTGCACAACTTTCATTTCCGTTCAATTCGTTGCCCTCATTTTAATAATTTTTCAAAAATTAAATTTGTATGAAATTTACAATTTATAACACTTTTTTTTATTGGTGAAGAACGAGAATACATAAGGACTGTTGCTAGATCACATTAGAAGAATTTTGTATGAAGACGAATTTTATTTTTTATTCATATTTATTCTAACGCTTTTCCTCAATGAAAATTTACTATATAATTGTCCCAAAGCGTTTGTTAAATCATTTCTTATACTCCAAGATTTATGAAGAAAATTTGAAGTACCTATGCAATAAATACTAATAACTTAAGGAGAAAATTAGCTATCGTCAATTTTAAAAAATCGTCTGGTTCAACTGATATTCTCATTTTATTTTTAAAAAAACATTTCAGACGATAAATGAATTTTAGGTATTGTAATTTTCTACACAAAATAGTTTTTTACTTCAAAAATATTAGACATGAAAGTATTTTAATCCTGAGCAACGCCGGGCATAACAGCTAGTTAGCTTTATAATTTGACACAAAAATTACATAGAATCCATAAATATCTCAAGTATTCTATGCCTTCTTAGATGAATGAAAACGACATCCCCTTTCCAAACAGGAGGGGTCATCTTATTAGATAGCAAAGAAAATGCGACTCTTAAAGGGTTAATCTGTCTTTATATTACAGTACAACCCCATTTAAAATAACTAAAGGTGAAGAAGCCGTTTCGAGTAAAGATGCTTTCGGTTAATCCATGACCATATATTACTATTTTGTACATAATTACAGTACGTAATTCTGAAATGTTTTGAGATTAAAAGGAATTGAAAACAATCTTTGCAGGCTTCACTTATATTCTTTATCAACCTTCCAGCAGAGCGCGCGTCTTCAAGAGATACTTGCATTGTGCATCGTATTACATATTTATATCGTTCTTGTATAAATTTAAGCGCAATTTTTATTTATATGATCTGTGTTTACTATTAAGGTAATAAATACAGATAACATTAATAAAAGCTGTATTTATTTTTGTAAAACAGCACTATATATTTGTGTAATACGATGCACGATTTGTCTTAACATTTGTGCAATCGCGGCCGCTGGAAGGTTAAAGTTAACCCTCCGTCGGGCGCAATGCGTCTGACAGGCACAGGTAAAATATATCGTATTATTATTGTTAATAGACATTAATTTTAATTTTAGTATTCTTGAATTAATCACTAACTTTCTTGGGAAAGTTTAAGAGAGAAAAAAATGACGGAGGCTGTCTTTTTCAAACAGCCGTTGATGTTAAAGGCGTAGGACTACTTTAGTCGCTTGACTCTTTTCCGATTTTAATTTTTTTTGTAACTTTTGTTGTTACTCTTTATCACTAAAATAAAACATTAGTTATGTTTTTAACATATGTAGTTACCGAGATATAGAGGATCACGTCATCAATTCATGTGTATTTTTGCCCAACTTTGTGACTGAGTAGTAACACTGAACTACAATTCCGATTTTCAATTTTTTGTTGTAACGTCTGTTGTTACCCTTTATCTCTAAAATAAGACATTACTTAAGTTTTCAACATATGTTACCGAAATATGTAGGATCTCCCATACAACGTTTCTTGTGGCGTTTTGGCGTGTGTTTCAAATTCTTTCCTGAAACCCCAATGGTAGGAACGTAGTCCTGCGTTAAAAGTGGAGATATCGTTGGAAAAATGTCTCGCCTTTGGGATTGTTTCCATATATTATAGTACGTGGTTTCTGGATGAGCGATTTCAAAGGCAATCCAGAAAACCCGGGTTTCGGTTAATCTGAGTTCGCGCGCGGTTAACTAGGATTTTAATGTTTACTTTAATTTTATTTATATAGCATTGATAACGCGCGCACAGAAATGTATTTATATCGTCGCAAAGAGCATGTGTATAAATGCAGTAACTAAAGCAATGAAAAGTATTGTTACAAAATATATTTTAAAATATTTTTAAAAATTCATTAAAATTAACGGTGAAATTATACCAGCATAAAGTTGGTATCACTGTAGAATTATTTTTTTGAATTTTAAAGTTGCGCAAAAATGATTATTTGTGAGATAATGTGTTTCGATATTGAGGACATACTGTACCATTTCGATTAATTCACAAATAAAAACCTGAATTTAAAAAACATTTCGATCTTTATTATTATAGGATTTTGTATGAACAATATGTGTCTGTAAATCGAAAAGTGTAGGACAATTGTTCTTAAAGCATCAACAGACAATTTTCATTTTCTTTGAGAATATATTATGCTTTAAATTAGAAACGTCGATTTCCTTCATGAAACTGGCTTTAATAATAATTAATTTTGCACCGATATTGAGGACAAACTGTATCGATTAATTCAAAAATAAAAACCTGAAATTCGAAAACATCTGGATCTTTATTATTATAGGATATTGTATGAACAATATGTGTCTGTAAATGGAAAAGTGTAGGACAATTGTTCTTAAAACATCAACAGACAATTTTCAATTTCTTTGAGAATATACTATGCTTTAAATTAGAAACGTCGATTTCCTTCATGAAACTGGCTTTAATAATAATTAATTTTGCTCCGATATTGAGGAAAAACTGTATCGGTTAATTCAAAAATAAAAATCTGAATTTCAAAAACTTTTCGATCTTTATTATTATAGGATATTGTATGAACAATATGTGTCTGTAAATGGAAAGGTGTAGGACAACTGTTCTTAAAGCATCAACAGACAATTTTCATTTTCTTTGAGAATATACTATGCTTTAAATTAGTAACGCCGATTTCCTTGATGAAACTGGCTATAAAAGCAATTAATTTTGCACTTCTGTGAAAACTTAAAAACTTATACGGGCAATATTCTGATCATTCTTAGTACAGAATTGAAAAGAATATGCATAAATCTTCAAATTATTCAAATGGAACTAATATCATTCTAGACAATAAATTAGTTCACTTCTTGTAAAACAACTCTTAATCACTTTATTATAACTTCCATTCATATTACAGCACATTAATTAACGTAGTTTTGAGGATTAAAAGTGATTTAATGAGCTACTTGGTATCAAATATATTTGTTACATGATTATAAAATAATTGCCATTTGATACAATGTCATGACATCATTTAAACAACCAGGAATATTTAATGAACGAAATTAATTCAGAACCAGAAGATGATTAGATGGTAGAATGGCCGTTGTCCGCTATTTTTAACACAGAAAAATTTAAACATCACATTAGTATCATCTTAATTAATTAAATTAAATATTTAATTAAATTTAATTTTAAATATTTTAATTTTTAATAAGATATTTAAACTCATAAGATCTTTCTAATCAGGTGTTATACGCTATGGTTCAAAAACAATTGACTCTAGTGGCTGATAATCACTTTCCAACATTGGACATTGCAGCTAAAGAAAACATTTTAGTGCAAAAGTTGCTTTTGGAATTTTAGTTAAAAATTTAAGCATCACATCAGTATCATCATAATTAATTAAATTTAATAATTAATTAACTTTAATTTTAAATGGACGAATGGAATTATAAGAGAATGAAACTCATAAGATCCTTTCAACCAGGTGTTATACACTAAGGTTCAAAAGCAGTCGATTCTAATTATTGAAAATCACTTTTCAACACCTGACTTCTAGGAATTGCAGCTAAAGAAGACCTTTTGGTACAGAATTTGTTTTTAGAATTTTAGTTTAGAATTGAAAAATCACATAAATATCCTCATCATTAAATTCAATAATTAATTAACTTTAATGTGAAATGAAAGAATGGAATTATACTAGAATTCAACCACGTGTTACACGCTAAGGTTCAAAAGCAATCGACTCTAGTGGTTGGCAATCACTTTTCAACACCTGACTTCTAAGGAATTGCAGCTATAGAAGACCTTTTGGTACAGAAGTTGTTTTTAGAATTTAAACATTACCTCAGTATCATCTAATTAATTAAATTTAATTAATTAACTTCAATTTTAAATGAACGAATGGAAATATGGGAGAATGAAACTCATAAGATATTTCCAACCAGGTGTTAGACTCTAAGGTTCAAAAGCAATCGACTCTAGTGGTTGGCAATCACTTTTCAGCACCTGACTTCTAAGGAATTGCAGCTATAGAAGACCTTTTGGTACAGAAGTTGTTTTTAGAATTTAAACATTACATCAGTATCATCTAATTAATTAAATTTAATAACTAATTAACTTCAATTTTAAATGGACGAATGGAAATATGGGAGGATGAAACTCATAAGATATTTCCAACCAGGTGTTAGACTCTAAGGTTCAAAAGCAATCGACTCTAGTGGTTGGCAATCACTTTTCAACACCTGACTTCTAAGGAATTGCAGCTAAAGAAGACCTTTTGGTACAGAAGTTGTTTGTTATAATGAGACGACAATTCACCTAATTTTAATTATCTTTCTACCTTTCAATGGTGAAGAAGTTTTGGGGATATTTTCCAAAGTCGTGTCAATAGAACCATTTTATTAGGAATCTTCCGATAAGGAATCTACCCAACACTAACTAGCTTATAACTAAGCACAGTTAAGCAATCCGGAACTAAACGGCATTCGATGAATTCCTGGTTTATCAATGTCTACTCTCACCAAATTTGTGCAGTTTGCGGTAAAATATGGTATAAACCGCAATACATTTCGAAGGAGACTATTTATAAGATATATTAGAGTTATACAAACTGTTTATGAGATAAATGTTACTGACCTGGCGAGTTTAGTTTCGTTATATTAACATCCCGTTTTGAAACAACACGAGGGATATTTCGGAAGGACCTCGTAATTTTGAGCCGCTGTCAGATGAAGAGGCTGACCCCTGAGCTGGGGGGGTCAACCCCCTCTCCAAACTTTCGCACCACACCAGTGGGAGGACGTTTGACCCCTTACATATACCTTTTAGCATGCAACAGGCCCAATACACGACGAATCTTTAGTTGAAAGGGTTTCGATCCTGGAACTCTCTAGTCCCAAGTTCGACAACTTACCAATAGGCCACCCCGACCTTAAATCTGACAGGGCGCAGCGAGGTTCTGTTTCGACTCAATCGTTTGGCATTTCGATTATTGGTCTGCAAAATGGACACACGACCAAACGCGAGGATCGATTTTCTTCGAATTTGGCATGAATGTTCCTTGAAATTTTAGAAACGACCGACGTGCGTGTAAGAATTCTATTTTTCGACACCGTTTCAAGTTGGTAGCCGTTTTAATGGTTTCAATGTTTTGCAAGGCAAAGGCGAGTTTGGTACCATTGAAATATTTGAGTCATTTTGGTAATGTTGAGACATTTAATTATAATTTTCTTCATTTTTATAAACACTGACTTGTAAAAATAATCTCTATCCGAAACATAAAAGGGATAATTCTTTAAAAACTGCAATGAAGAGCAGATTTACACATTTTTTGGACGCAAGTCGTACTGTTCACAGAACTACTGGTAGAATAGAATGGATCATGATCCCTTGATTTAACCCTCACACCGAGAGAGGAGGTCCCGGGCGGTCTAAACATTTCCCCTTAACAGCGACGAAGGCCGGTCTGAGGCGGTTTGCTTCTTTTGAGGGGAGGTGAGGTTCTGAGATTGCTTAGGAGATAAGCGCGATAGGGGGTGCAATTATCCTTGGAAACCACAGCCCATTTCCCTGTGCCTTAAGGGAAGATTATATCAGGGGTGTGGCAAATGACCACCCAGGTTGGGAGAGTCCAATTCATGCCGCTTCCTTCCAAAATATCCGGGTCTTTAAAGGGCTAGAAGAAAAAGTCGCCTTGGGATTAAAGAGTTAAGGATCGTTTGAAGAAACGGCCATTCTACAAGCTTTCTTCTACCTATTGCACTATTACGTACAAAATAATTGTGCTCAAGATTTCAAACAATTATGACCTCTTGATATACCAACATTATTACTGAACAAACATTAAACTATATACTTTTTATATGACTGCGAGTCAACCGTAATTATGCGAAAGCTTTTCGATATAACGTCTTCTTCAACGTTTTTCCATCAGAAATATTGTTATTACTTTATATTTAAAATCCTATTCTTGGGGTTTTTATTGATTTTAGTTAAAATCCGAAATGAAATTTATATAAAGCCATTTATTAAGCCATTATTGACGACCGTGAAAACACATTCTATCTTGTGAAAAAGATATTAAATTTGTCGTTATCTTAAATTGAAAATGGTATAATTTTTGTATTCGCAATCGATACCAATTTCACAAATTTTAGATTGATACATTCAATGAAATTCAGATATTCAACATATATTAAGCCATTATTGATGACCGTAAAAACACATTCTATCTTGTAATGAAGATATTAAATTTGTCGTTATTTTAAATTGAAAATGGTATAATTTTTGTATTCACAATAGATATGAATTTCACGAATTCTAGATTTATACATTCAATTCTTCATTGTAGAAGCTTATGTCAAGGAACATGTTATCAGATTCACAAGCAATCTGTCTTCCAAATTATAACTTTAATATTACTGAAAAGCCATCAAACAAGATTTCTTTTACCTGACTATTTGAATGAAGATTGTCCCTCAATGAAATTTTAAGGGACAATCTTCATTCAAATACATTTACATTTTTAAAGGATATTTAATTTATACATGTGGTTTAATTTTGTGGATTTTAACAATCTTTTAAATTAATTAGTGTGCGATTCTCATTAAACGAGTGTTTGGTTTATTATGGCCAAATCTGGACCTTATGATATAAAACCAAATCAAATATCTGACTATAAGCCCATGGTAATTATGCGAAAGCTTTTCGATATAAAATCTTTCTTCAACGCTATTTCATCAGAAGTACTATAATCAAGAACATTTAAAGCCATATTCTTGGGTTTTTATTGATTTATAGCAAAACACCAAATGAAATTCAGATATTCAACACATAATAACCCATTATTGACCACGGAAAAAACACATTATATCTTGTAATTAAGATATTAAGTTTGTCGTTATCTTAAATTGAAAATGGCATATTTTTGTATTCGCAATCGATTCGAATTTCACCAATTCTAGATTGATATATTCAAGCTTCCATTGCAAAAGCTTATGTCAACGAACATGTTATCAGCCTTCCAAGTAATTAGAACGGACTTAATCAATAACGTCAGTCCTCAGTATTCGGTTTTTGAAAAGAAGGAATTCCCTCCACCCCAAATCTCTCACAATCGATTCCTTCACAATTCACAGGCGCGGAAGAAATCTGCAAGTTCCTTCTTCCTTCAAAGTGGATACATGGATTCAAGAAGATCAATAATCATCGACGTTTCCAGAAGAAAATTTTCGGATTTCCCTCAAACACACTTGGCTCTTTTGTGCTTCTAGAAGTTAGAGGAGCGATATTTAGCGGAAAGAAGAGCAAAAATAATCAGTTTGGGTTTCTGGTTTCTTACGAACTTTGTTCATGCCCAATAGTTTATAAGAGAAACTATTTTGAAGAGCTGGTGCTTAATTTTTTTATATTCATTCTGTTTATTAAAAGGAAGTGGTTGGTTACTTCATGGTAGTGTTTTATTTCAAAGGATTTTTATGAAATATTTGTGCCAACTGCATATTTTTAAATATTTCATATTAGTGAATACATTCTGATATTTCTTTCATTTACTCAAAATGGTCGATAAGTATAAAAGAGTTTACGATGATTTAGCTAGTAATTTCTAAATGCATGTTTTGCTCTTTTAGTTTTGAAAGCATGTTAGAGAAATATAAAACTAGCAAATATGGAGGATTCATTTTGGGATGCTTAAATTTTTGTTCATCCAAACTAATTTGTTAATAAAATAAACTGGAAAATGCAATTTTTCTTTTGCTACACATTTTCTTCCTTAGCCAAGCACTTTCTTCATTTTTAATAAAAGGAAGTAGATGGTGTTGATTTCAAAGGATTTTAGTGGAATATTTTTGCTAATTAGAGATTTTTTATATCAATGAAGATATTGAAATAATTTCTGTTATTTGATCAATGAGCTAGCTATTTTTGAAACCACTTAGGCTGATTATGATATTTATAGCTAAATGTCTGTCTTGCTCTTTTGGAAGTCAAAGCATATAAGAGAAATTTAAAAACAATGCCAGTTATTTAAAGTTTGTGCTTTTTAAATTTTCGTTAATGTAGGTTAAGTCAGTTTACCTCATATCTTTGGATTGAACGGTTGTATTTATGGTTACGGGCAGAATAATGCTGCAGCATCGGATATTTTCTCACCCTTTATGGGCAAAAAGAAATGGCGCACTATTAATTCATTTAAGTTTTGCCACCTTCGCTTAGCTCATTTGAGACGAAGGTGGCATAAATAACAAATAACATATCTTATTTTTATGACAATTAGTATTGTTACCTAAATCATGGAGAATAACGCTTTATTTACGTATATTCCGGAAAACACGAAGAACAGGTAACAGAGGAAAACATTACTTTCACAAATTAGCAACACCAGCAGACAGCAAATCTCTAATAATGACATAAAAAACAATAACAATAGCCCTCAGAGTCTAACAACTGACTACCTCGCAATACGAACAAGAATCCAAAGAAATTATTTAATCGGGCAGTATCTCGGTATTTATACCTTTTCCGACAGGATGTGACATCACATGGAATCATCTAGAACAATCCCTATATTTTCGTTTATAGTAATGAAGATAATTCTAGTAATTTTGAGGACCTTCACTTCGTCGACAAGGGTGTATTGCCTAGGTCTCCACGGCATCCGAATAAGCGTCTGTAAATGTCTCTTTCCAACCATAAGACTAACATTGTTAGGAAGAGACATTACAGGTTCGCAAAAGTATTATTTATTGATCGAGCGAAGTGTAATCCCTTTTCAACTTGACCTGTCAGCATTTCATCTGTTTGTTTGTAAAATGTAGTCACGATCAAACACTTTGTCCGATTTTCTTTGAATTTCGCATGAAGATTCATTGAGGACACTAAAAACGATGTATGTGTAAGGATTATTATTATTATTATTTTATTCCTTTACGACGTGACGGCCACTGTGATGGTTTCTATGATTGACATGCGAGTGGCGAGTTTATCACCATAAAAACATTTGAATCATTTTGGTAATGGCAAGACATTTCATTGCAATTTTGTTAATACTATAAAAGCAGACATTTAAATGCAATTTCCTGAATACTGATAAAAGCAGAGACTTGTGTAAATAATTCGCATTCGGAAAAAATGGCAAACGTAAAGAATACAATAAACAGCAGAAAATTGTTTTTTTTGGACACAAGGTCTTATGATTGTGCCTTCGTGAATTGATTCCAGTAACACATAATATTTATTCGTACTAGTTTTATTAACCATTTACTACATATATGTTTATGTTCATTTATCCCTATGGATATCTTTCTTAAAGGCCTTTGAATCCCTGCATTTCATTTAAAATTCAAGTTAATGCATTTCAAGGAATTAGCCATTCAGGAATATTTGTCGCAAGCAAAAAAATGAAATCTACGTCGCATTATTCGTTTAGGTTTTTATAAATTTGGATATGGCGTGGCTTATTTAAGTCAAAAAAATTAACGAACAAACTTTTCCTAACAAACTTCGGCGTAGTAAATATAAAAATACTTCCTATCCTACTTTTAATTTAATTTTATGCTTACTGCGGAAGGTAATCAACTCCGCCATTGCTTCCCCATCAACTTTATGCATTTCATTAATCCTGATTTTTTTTTCTCTCCAATGCACGGAAGAACCAACTTTCATCCTTTAAGTTAATGCATCTTGACGCATATGGAAGGAAAAAAATCTCCAATTCACTTTCTAATAAGACATTAATTTCGTATTTATATTCAGATTTTTTTTAGCGATTGATTTATGGTGAATATTAAAAACGCATGTGAATTAATACCAGAGAAAGAGTAGTAAAAAATAAGCTTTTCCGATGTGTAAATCAATTATTAATGTTGGGAGAGAAGATTTCTTTCAAGTTATTTTGTTTACTTTATAGAAGCTGCGAAATGAAATTTATGTGCGGAATTCTGGGAGTAACTTAATATTTGCTTACCTCAGACAGATATTATTTATTTAAAAGAAAAAGCCCTTATTGAGTTTTTTATGAAGGTTTTTAAGTTATTTTTGGATATGTGGTTTGGTCATTTGCTAAGTTATTTCAAACTTCTGGCTGAAATTAGAATATACGATTTATTTCAGTTTATTTTTCGTGGAATATGGAAATAAGATGGTTTTGATGTACTGAAAAATAGAGATGATTTAATGAAATATATAGAAAAAAAAATATGTGAGCATTTCAAATGTCACGTCTATCTTTAGTATATTAATTTCCCTCATAATTAAAAAAATATATTTGTGCTACTTGCATCCACTAGCTTTTACCTTTATTGAAAACAGACAATCTTACGACATCACAGAGGTATTGTACTATTCTGTGATCTTGTTAATAAAAGATTCTTCCAGTTTTACAGCGAGTTTTTATTTCTCCTTTTTCCTACTCTATTTCATGATAATAAAACTGAGATTGTTCTCCATTCTCTAAAAGGAGAATTTATTTTAAATTGATACAATATTCGAAATGTTTTTCTGATGCAATTCTGAATGCAATCGAAATCAGAATCTTCTACTAAAAGCATTTATTTCTAAATTTATTTATTTTGAATAACTGTAGAAGATGTAATTAGTTTTATTTATCTAGTGCAATGCGCCCTAATTAAATTACTTTACAAACAATTATTATTACAGAACCTATAATAACTGGAAACATAAATGTATTGTCTGAAAAAAAATGTTAGAGAATGGAAGATAGCTGATATAATTTAATTAAGAGATATACAAAATATATAAATAGTTGCTGTAAAACTCTTATTTCAGGGTTCATATGAGACCTGTCTTGCTTGGTTGACCCTTCTGTAGTTAAATACTAAGCCGACATCGCTTTCATAAGCATCATATGGAATTCCTCCGTTCAAAACGCATCGTATACTTTAGCGTTATGTTTATTTTTTGATTGTTCTATCTTTTTCTAAAATAATTTTGCGTATTTTTTCTTATATATATATAACGCTTTGCTCATGTTATCTTGTGAACACGATAACTGTGGTAATTTTGATTCCATCTTAAGAGACACGGGATTTGTTGTAAGGATAGTGAAAATCTCGGCCGAGTTCGTAGATGGGCTATTCGGCTGTGAAGATTCCAGGACAGCTGTTCAAATAGGCCTCGCCAAAGTAGCCATCTGGACTGTCGGAAAGCTCAAAAGGAGTAGTCACACAAAGAGCTTTTTTTTCACTCCATGCCTGATAGATGAAAGTCTATGGATCTAGTGACACTTGGCACACAAAACCTTTTACAGAATTCCCAATTAAGAAGGAGTGATGGATGTCCTTCCTCAGTTGAACTGAGACGAGACTATCCATAGCCCAGACCGTTAATGGCCGAGACTGTCATTAGACATAAATCAATCGCCTGGTGGAAGGAAGTCACCGCATTGGCGAACGTCATCCAATTCTTAACCACCCCTCACGAATTGGGCGGACCTTGTTCCTGCATAAACGAGACTTAAGCTGCGGCGGGGGAGAAAAAAAGGAAGTTTTTCGATCGGCGATCACCTCTTGATCGGATTCTGATCATAGGATCGTGATTCCAGTGTTGGATCTTCGGATCAGTTTTCAAAGTAACTGGGTCCCGTGCGACCAGTTGTGTAGCTGCGCTTCTGTTTTTCATTCAGGGGAGCATAGCTCTCGTATCTAAACTGTACGAGATTTTATTCAAGATGAGCGGATGCTCATGAGGACTTGTTGAACTTTCCGATAGATTTTAAGTAGAGCTGTTGCTCTGGGTGACTGTCATTTCTACTTGCAGAGGTTGTCTCAACACCATCCTGTAGTTACACTCACGTCTCTGATATCTGACTATTCTGTATATAAATCATTACCTTATTTTGTATTCCATAATTAACCAAAAACCTCCGAATAAGTTCAAAATAAAATTCATTATAGTGATACTAGTCTAACTGTTGATTTACGTTACCTAAACGTCACACAGCGTAAAGGGAGTGGAAATGGTGGGGGGTTGAAATATTTATTTCCTCATAATTCCTTTACAATCGAAGAGAGAAAGAAATTTCAAATTAGGCTAATTATTGCCTTATCATAAGGAACAATTTTTGTATTTAAAGTTTTGTGATGGATGCAATTTCTTAGAAGTTATGAGACAAAAAGTGGTTTTTCCTGTCCTTCCCCCTAACTTAAAATACCTTTCAACCTATGCATGTTACACCTTGTTGCAAAGCTCTAGTCATTTGCAGTCTCCGCCACTTCTTCTTGATTACGGGACACCTCGCCCCTGGTACCGGAGACGAGTCCATTGTCAGGGTAGAGTCTCTGCAACTATGTTTCATTCTTGCTGCTATGAAAATAGAGGGCGAAATGTTCTTTTCCTAATATTTCTGGATGAAAGGACCTTCCGGTTTGCCGACGAGGATTTTTTTCGAACTTCTCTCACCTTACTTTCTGATAATGCAACCAAAATTGTTCTCCACTTTCCAAAAGGAGAATTTACCTTAAAATAAAACCGAATTCGAAAGGTTTTCTAATGTAAAGCCTGAATGGATTCTAGATCAGTACTTTCAACCAAAATACTTTATTTACATATTTATTAAGTTTGAATATTCTAGAAGAAACATAGAATATGTAACTTTCCTGATCGTTTCTTTTTAATAAAATATTCTTCCAGTTTTACAGCGTGTTTTTATTTCGAATTTTTCTCACTCTATTTCTTGATAGTATAACTAAAATCACTCTCCACTCTATTAAAAGAGAATTTACCTAAAAGTGATACAGAAGTTGAAATGTTTTTCTGATGTATATAACCCTGGATGCATTTTAATTTAATAAAAGATTCTTCAAGTTTTACAGAGTGTTTTTTAGATTACTTCTCACTCTATTTCTGGATAATATAACTAAAATTGTTCTTCACTCTCTAACAGGAGAACTGGCAATGAAGTGTAACCGAATTTGAAAGGTTTTTCTGGTGTATATAATCCTAAACACTTTCTAGATCAGCACTTTCCAATAAATTTACGAATAAACTTACAGCTACAGATATTTCATTTTAAAGATGCAGCTCAATATAGGACTTGTTTCCACATTTATTTATTTTGAATATTTCTTAAGTTTAAGTTCGCATCTCGATAACAAAAATTTCTTCTAGTTTTACAACGTGTATTTATTTCGGATTTTTCACATTTTATCCCTTGACAATATAACTAAGACCGTTTCCGCACTCTCTAAAGGGATAATTTACCTTAGATTGATACCGAATTTGGAAGATTTTTCTGATGTATATAATCCTGAACGCATTCAAGATCAGCACTTTCTACTAAATTTGCGAATAAATTTATAGATGCAGAAGTTTCAGTATAAAGACGCAGCTAAATAAAGGACTTTTCCACATTTATTCATTTTAAATATTTCTAGAAGATGTTTAAATTCGCTAATCGCATCTTGTTAACAAAAGTTTCTTCCAGTTTTACAACGTGTATTTATTTTGGCTATTTCCCACCTTATTCCTTGATAATATAACTAAGACTGTGCCACAATCTCTAAAGGAAGAATTTACCTTAGATTTATACCGAATTTGAAAGAATTTTCTGGTATATATAATCCTGAATGCTTTGTAGATCAGTACTTTCTACTAAATTTGCGAATAAATTTACAGCTGCAGAAGTTTCAGTTCAAAGCCGCAGCTAAAGAAAGGGCTTTTCCACACATATTTATTTTGAGCATTTCTAGAAGATGTTTCAGTTCGCTAATCGCATCTTGTCAACAAAAGTTTCCCAGTTTTACAACGTGTATTTATTTCGGATTTTTCACACTTTATTCCTTGACAATATAACTAAGACCGTTTCCGCACTCTCTAAAGGGATAATTTACCTTAGATTGATACCGAATTTGGAAGATTTTTCTGATGTATATAATCCTGAACGCATTCAAGATCAGCACTTTCTACTAAATTTGCGATTTCTCTCGAGTTCTTGAGCCACAACAAGCCTCCCATGGTTCAAATGGCTCCAATAAACATCTTCGCTGTATGGCACTTCCAGAGCACTTCCTTCCTGGGAGGTCAGGACACACTTTATTCGAAGAAGGATGTCCCTCAAGGCATCCTTTTTTCGAAAAATAGGACAACAAACGTCCCTTTCCTTCAGAGAGCAAAAATATCGTAGAACGGCGAAGAATGCAGCCTATTTGTTAACAATTTCCCCATGAGGGTCTGGAAAAAAGATCGGGGATGAATTTTTTGCTGGTTTGGAAGGAATATTTTAAATGAGGCTGCGAAGATATTTTAAGGGGAATATATGTGTATTTGCAGTACGCTTATGTTTAGCTGAAACTCGACGGTAGGTTTTAGGTTTCAAATATTGAAATTGTTGTTATTTATGTGTTTTTTTTTAAAGCTTGACGTTGAAAAATGCTTGGGAAACATGTTAACAAACAGAATGTGGAAAAGAAATGCAAACTGCTGAGGAAATTGCGTTTGAAAGTAAATATCATCTTGGATATACGCATAAATAACGTTTGGGATGGCGTCTAAAGTAGCGGTTTTTGTCGTTATAGGGAAATGTGTTTGCGCAACGAACTTTTGAAATGCCAATTTGTGACAAAATGGTTTTGTTTGTGAAACATTCGGTAACTCAAATCTTTTTCCGTTGCAGAAAGTTAGAATTTTTTTCAAATAATGGGCAGAAAGAACGATATTCTTCTAAAACAGTTCATTAATTAAGAAAG